>BLKR01011050.1:0-40007 GCA_011170035.1 Teleogryllus occipitalis
ACTATCACAGTATACGTATTTATATAGTAGTGCAGCTCAGCCCAGCATTTTTGGCTAATTAGGGCAAACAGCTAGCGATCCTGATGGAGGTCAAGTAAAGCTACGGATAGATTCTACTGAAGCGTATGGATTTCTTTGTGAAATTACGTTCATTAAGAGCGGGTTAAAACATAAAAGAAAATTCGTATTATTTTTTGACCTCGTTGTGTTATATTCCTAGGATTTCAAGGGCAAGTTATTAAATAACACGTAAAATTACATCGAAAAAAGTTTTAACCTTACATTCGATATGTATCGCAACATAATTGATATGAACCAACTGAACTCGTTTACTTTTCCAGTTAACACATCAATAAAACTGCATGTGTCGAAAGAGGCGCACTATTCTGTAATTAAATACAGCAATAATAAAGGAAAGAACCCTGGGTGATGTTGTTTCTTACTTATCTAATAGACCGAGAAAGGAAAGACGGAAAATTGTATTTAACTCCTAACAGAAATGTTAATACTTCCTAGATACCATTATTTACTATTTAGATTACTTACATTTTTAGATATTTTCATGAACACTATAGAAATACTTGTTCTGCCTCATGATTCCACTATTCACTTTCAATCGGCAATATTCATTAGATTTAAATCATTTCTTTATTTAAAAATTGTTCAAATCGTCTATTTTACGCGTTGTTTTGGTTGTATGCATAAGGGAATTTATATATATATATATATATATATATATATATATATATATATATATATATATATATATATATATATATATATATATATATATATATATATATATATATAAACCATTCATTTTTTGGTTAGATTTAGCAGAACATTGCATTACGAACAGCTCTATTACGAATTGTAAGCCGGCGTAGTATTCCTTGATCGCCGTCCGGATCGCTAGAGTCGCTGACCAACACGTCGTAGGGCATTTAACACGGAGCTGCGCTGTAGAATAAATACATAATCTGTGGTAATCTCATGAAACTATATGAGTTATTTTATTTCAACAAATAACGAAAATTTCGTGTAAGCTAGAAAAAAAACATTTCATATCATTCAACTAACAACAACAAAAATCAGGGACGGGGAAAATAGTTGGATTTGAATGAATTTTTGTCAACCAACTTTGAGGCCGAATTCATATAAAGAATAAATAAATAAATTTATGCTATCTTTCCCATCCTGCAGGACCAACGCAACCAAACAGAATGGTCTAGAAACGCGTTTCTCCGCGGTAGTGGAGAATATGAACGGTTGGGATGGTTGTAAATTTTCGAAAAATATTGTTATGTAACATAAGGTAATGTGTATGTGTATGAACTCGTCTCTTCACGCTCGTCATAGGTTAAAGAAATCTGCAGGATTCCATTTGAAGTATCAAAGTTGTGTCAATATATTTTAAATGAAGAAAAAATATTAAGTTTAATATTACACATAATTTTATGTACTCCATCGCTTACGTTCGTTTTAGTACAATGTCTGCAACGGTTCCGGAGGTATTCGAAGGGAACATTTTCAGTGAGTCACCCGTTGTAGAACTTTTCTATTGTAATTTTTCTACATGTATTTATTTTGAGCTATGTGACCGTACGGGATCAGTTCGATTACTTTAAATGTCATTCTTTATCCCTGGTTACCTAGCAATTTTAATTTATATGTATTGATAACATGTATACGTACCAGATTCAATTATCTCAAAGCATTCATCAACAGCTTGCTCCACAAAGTCTTTCACCCTTGAATCTTGAACATTTCTCATCATGATGTTTGTTACTCCATTTCTATCTGGGAACGAATCTTCATCCAACTGAAGAGTTTACATAAAAAAGCATTATGTTTATCGAATGTTTAAGCTGCTACTACGGTTATAACTAGAAAGAATTACTGGGGGAGGCCGAGCTCATTTTCTTTGAAATTTCATGTTGATACGAAATTCCATTTTGTTGCATATACTTATTAAAGATTGTGTCATGAAATCACTTATTCATTCGATTTTCAATACCAAGAAATAAAAATATTGTAAAAATATTTAAAAATTTATTAAAAATTGATTGATTCTAAATGTTTCAATCACAGCGTTAAATCACGGCACGGAGACGATTATTTAAATTATAATTTGAATTCAATGCGCTTTTCAAACAAGCGATTAAAATCTAAACTTTTTTATGATTTTTATTTGGACCATTCTACGACCTATTATCATTTCCATTAATGAAATTCACAAATTAATTGTTTTTCAAAGTCCAGAATGCCAATTTCAACCATTAATTGAACATTTGAAAAACAAAGATGCTTTGGGGTTTGTGTAATAAAGAACTCTTAACTCACAACAAAACAAGACATTCTCCTATTAAAACATTGATACATTCTTCTAATTAATGTATCTGGAATTGTCTTTTGATCGACTGGGACGCAGTTGTCCGATCAGAAGCTTCAGTGTAAAAACCTACAGTCGTAAAGAAGCTCCCGATTGGATAACAGCGTCTCAGCTGATCAGACGTCCATTTAATTCATGAATTTTAATCGAAGAACAATAAGGGTGCCATTTCTTTGGTTAATTTGTTTACTGAATTGTGAAGTACTAACATTGATATATATAGAATATAACAAAAATATAAATGTCATCACAAATTTATACCTATTAATGAAATATATTACCTATAATTTTAACATTTTAGTTGTAGCTTTCCTTTAAAATCGTCCCAGTTTCTAGAGCTGTGTGACAAAGAAATGCTCAAGCAGGCGGATCTTGCTAGTTACGAAGAAGAAAATACGTCATATTCGCCTCATGCCACCCTTACCCCAAAGCATGAGAATTTAACTAGGCCCTGACATGGGGGACACCGGTAGCTGGCCGACGAAGTCGTACTACCGACTCAATAACGCCAAATAAATACATACATACATTTTAACATTTTAAACTAGTGGTACTACAGAATGGCACACACTTTCCCGTACTAGTTTCCTATTCTCTTTTTTGAGATTGTTTTCAAAATTGCTTATACTTCTCGCAATAACGCGAAAAATACTCATGCGTATCCTAAAAGAACATAATCCGCCCACCATATCTGCACGCATACGAGTAAATAAAAACGGCCGTGTCCGTAGATCTTGATTTTCTAAATAAAAGTTGAGAATACAAATTTTTCTTGTTTCGTATGAAAAGTTTCCATTCGAATGCAAGAAAGGCTCTCTAATATTTTTGAAAAAAACTGACAAAAGAGAAACTGTCAGATCCCATTTGTGGCAAGCTTCTGTATATTCAAAAATTGCCAAAAGAAAAAAGAATCATTGCAAAAGCTCAATATGGATGAATGAGATTGTTTCCTCAATGGAATCTGGGCTAGAGCAAAAGATGGTTAAAGACAGCGCAGATTTCATTTTCGTTGAACTCTATGAATTTTCAAAAGTTGCAAACAGTAGAAATAATGCATGGAAATATGTGATGTTGCAGCACCACTAGATTAGTTTACTGAATATTTCACTGGAAGAAGTTTCGAGAACATACATTATGTCGAATTTTTTGGGGGAAATATATGTTGCAACAATGCAACAAACATATTGCTTATAGATATCACATCCTGAATTGTTCAAAACTAGTAAACGAACACCCAAATTAGAAAATTACGTTATGATTATGTTCTACATATTTATGGGGCGAATAAAGTCTGACAATACCAAACAGTTATACTAACACATCTTTTTCAGGGCAGGCTATGCTTAGTGGTCCCTTGGCCTCCCCCTTAATATGCCTACTGTAAAAGTCTGCTGTTTGTTATCATACCATTTGCATTTGACGGAAAATGCAGTGGACGATGCACTGAAACAGACAATTCATTAAATATATATTTAATTTTTTTATGAAAAATTAATTAAACATATTTTATTGAATGCTAGTTTTAATTCAAGGTTCTACTTACAGGTTCAATATGTTCCAGATCTGAGTTTTCCAATGAAGATTCTGAGGAATCTTTATTATTTTTATCATTTCTATTGTTATTTCCATTTCTTGTCCACTGATGTGACTGATTATTCCTGTTGCTGTTGCTATTGTTGTTACCATTGTTACGATTTTTTTGTGGCTGATATCTTGAGTTATCTCTGTTTCCATAACCTGAAATAGAAATCTGTGCGAACAAGATTTATCCACATTTTACTTTCTCGCCTTACTTCGTAAGCACAGAAAGTACTGTAATCATTTGTCGAAAAACTACAGTTTTCAACTGAAAACTGTCATTGCCGGGCTTTGATAACGACCTAGAGGTGCTACAGAATGGCACAGACTTTCTCGTAGAAGATTTTTCTAATTTCCTTGGTGTGGACTGGCATTAAGGTCTTGCTCCTTTCTCTGGCCGGCTGCCATCTACCATTGCTCAAAGTACATTTTTTTTACATTTTCTCAACTTTTTGCTTTTCTAATTGTACAACCAAAATATTACTTCAAGAATAATTAAGAAGAGTAAAACCTCGTCCAAAATATAAATTTTCATTGAAAAATTTGAAGCCGTTTTTAAGAAAACGACAATTAAGCATTATTGTAAATGCGAAATTCGAAGCTCTTTTTCACTGGAATCTATGGAGTTTGCGAAAAACTTCACTTGAAGTCATTTGAAGCATATTCACTCACATATGTAATAATGTATATAAATTGATGGCAATGTGCATATTAACGGCGTGATAGATCATAAAATTTACATTTGTGTATTTTTTAAAAACCTAAAAATACACCTAAAGGGTTTCTGAAAAGGCGGAACTTTGAGCTCATTTTCACAGAAAACTGTTGAGTTTTCCTGAAACTTTATTTGACATTATTTAAAGCACATGTACCCATAAGTACAATAAAGTGAAGAAATGGTCTCTAATGGAAGAGACCATTTTATTCGCCCCAACGTGAGAAACAAATAAAACAATTACATTTTTGTAAATTTTGGAAAAAACAAACGAATGAAAGAATAGAGCAATATGGCGTTTATGTCATCGTATAGGGCTTGTTTATCACTAACCCTACCCAACGTTTAAAGAAAAAATTACGACCCGTTTTTGTGAAAATATTGTTTTGTTATTTTTTGGGAAACTTTTAAAAGAAAATGTACATGACCTTTATGAAAGAACAATTTTTTGGAGAACAAATTGGGAAACAAGGAAACAAGGAAAAATCTATCTTCAATTTTATAGTTTTAGGAAGACGCCGAAAAAATTCAAACTTTTGCAGTTTTTAATATTCAGAGTTAACCGTGAAAATTGAACATAAGGCACCTTTATAAGTGTATTTTACACTACTTTTACACGAAATTTAAAGAAAAAATTTGGAGCCGACTTTGAGAAAATTTTGAAAATGTTCGGGGTCGTGTGAATTCCCCAAATTTAGAAGAATGTTTTTCAAAATTTTAAAGCTTCAACTAGAGCCAGATGGACAGGGGTTTCTTCAATTTGGAAAAGATCGTGCGTATGGTTTATGCGCTAGTAGTGTTCACAGACGGACGGATGGACAGACGGTCGGACGGACGTTTTGAAAAAAAAAAAAAAAAAAACAAAAACTACGCTTTTTCGGTATCTGGGGACCCCAAAACGTGTATTTCTGTTGAAATCTCGAAATTGATTTTCCGCAGCATTACATAACTTTCTCTCTACTACGTATATTACTCACGTATATATGTATTTTTACGATAAAGTAAAAATTATCTTCATAATTGCAGTTGTAGGAAGAAGCCTAAAAAGTTTGAATTTTCGCATCTCTGAATGTTCGAAAATTTCAAATTTAGAAATAATACGTGAAAATATATGCTGTGATATTTTATTTTTAATAATTCGAAAAACGGCCCTTTCGAGACAAGATCAATCTAGTTTTCAAATTTTAAGTTTAAAATTATTACACTTACCGTATCCTCCGTAATGCGAATCCTGCGAGCTGCTACCGCCGCTGCCACCGCTGCCGCCGCCGCCGCCGCCACCCCCTCCTCTTCCCGGCCGACGCCAATCTCTTCCGCCGCGATCGTCGGAGGGTCGATCCCAGTTGGACATGTTGCTCATGCAATGACGAGCCACTTCACGAAACTCGTCTTGATCGTCGTCTTCCGTACGACATTTGAGTGCCTGCCACAATACAGCGTGTTATGAGCATACATGGACTCTCAGGGAGGGGAAGAATCTATGTGTGTGTAAAGACCCGACGTTTTCTTTTCGGAATTTGTTTATTTACAATGCATTCTCCGTTAACTGCGCTTGAGACTGTTAATTCAGTTACTGCTCTTTTATAAACCAGTGGTGCTACAGCAGCACATATTTTCTCGCGTTATTCGCGTTATTTGTAAAAGTTCACATAATTTCCAGAACATCATAAGGCAAGGGAGGATAATTTCACATATAAATTGAACATCCAGAACTAAAGGCCAACCAATATATCGAGTGATGAATGCATCCGAAACGATGGTATCATTACCTTGTGCATATCTGTATATACTTTCTTCCCGACTTTAATAAAGTTGAATATACCATTTTATTGAACGTAGAGAACACTATACTGATTACACAACGTGTTAAAAGAGGAAGTAATAAACTATGTATAGGGACAAGATTTATCCACTTTTTCGTTACGAAGGTACGGTAATGAGAGTTTTTGTTTCGCCCATTCACCGCTTTTTTTTTCAGAAGAATTGCAATACTTTCTCTATACTGCATAGGTAGTAGCTAGAATGTAAAAAGTGGATTAAGGGTGACATTAAATATAACTAAATGTATCTACTAATATAGTGTGCGTTCACTGTACATATCCGGTTTTCCAAACCTAAAATTCGTAAATCTTATGACTCCTCACAATAATATATTTTACCTTCTCAAAATAGGCTTACTTTATTTCATAATAAATATTACGCAGAAATAAAAATTACTTTTGTTAACTTGTTAATAAAGAATTGAAAAATAAATTGGGATTAACAAGTGCAACATTTAATACCTGCCTGCGAAATTAAAGTAACTAATGGGAACTATTCCTTCTCTCGATGTTATTACTCAACAATTACTAACATTAAAATAAAAGCGTTCATGACATCATTTAAACATTTACAGTTGAAAGAAGTTATACAGAAAATCCAAGACACAAGAATGAAAATGATTGAAAAGTAACTTCGAAAAATGACTATTTAAAATAAAATAGGTTAATCTTATTGAAAAATCAGTAACCACATGAAATTTGAATACTATTAAAGTTTATTATTATTTCCACTTACACACATTAGTTTAGATATTTTATTCGTCATAGTCTTTGTCTTTGAAGGTAGAGAAAGCGAAACGTTTTACTTCAGTACGAAAATGCAGGAGATATTGACAAATATATAGCGAGGTTTCGCAGACTCCATTGTATCAGATAAGTAAGAAACTAGTGGTGCAACAGAATGGCACAAACTTTCTCGTAGTAAAATTTTCTAATTCTCTTGGTGTGGGCTAGCTGTATGATATTCTCCCATTCTCTTGGCGGCTGCCATCTATCTGCCCAAAGAATTTTTTTTGAATTTGTTTTTCAATTTTTCGGTTTCGTCATAGTAGATTCGAAATATTACTTTTAGAATATTAAAGAAGAGTAAAACCTCGTCCTACATGGAACTTTTCGTTAAAAATTTGGGGCCGATTTCAAGAAAACCTGGTTAAGCTCTAGTGTAAATGCGAAATTTGAAGCTCTTTTTTAACAGGAATCTTTTGTGTTTTCGAAAAACTTCAGTTGAAGTCACTTGAAGAACATTTACTCACAAATGCAGTAATGTATACAAATCGCTACAATTGTTCATATTAACGTCATGAAAGATATTTTTTAAAAAATTACCTGTGTATACTTTTTGAATAAACGAAAGAATACAGAAAAATTAATTCTATGTCATCTAATTGCCATTCTATGTCAACAGGCAATAAGCCCTCTCGTAACGAAAAGTTTGAAGAAAAAATTTGGAGCCGTTTTTGAGAAAATGGGGTTTGAGCGTTTCTGAAAATGCGGACTTTTCGTATTGTTTCCACAGAACACTATAGAGTTTTCAAGAAACTTTATTAGGCATCATTTAAAGCACGTGTACTCGTTAATGCAGTAATGTAAATAAATCGCTGCTAATGTAAATATTAACGACATGAGAGGCTAGTCAAAAAAAGTAAATTTTCGTAATTTTTGACAAGGATAGAGCAATATAGCGTTTATCTCATTTTATAGGGGAAATTTACCACTATCATTACCAAAAGTTTAAAGAAACAATTGAAACCATTTTTGAGAAAATCTTGTTTTTGTGTTTTTTTAATATTTCAAATATTGCACACAATATTACTCGAAAACGACTAAAATTTTCAAACAATAGTAGATGACCTTTTTGAAAGTATTGATTATGAACAACAAATTACATTTCAAACCAAAAAATTCAAATTTTTAGCAATTTTCGAAAATTCAGAGTTAACAGTGAAAATCGGACCTACGCCACCTTTCTAAGTGTAATTTACTCTAATCTTACTAGAAATTGTAAAAAAAACGCGACCGTTGCCGAGCTACTTATCCGCACTACTTCAAATATTCGTAGTTCTAGTTCGATTAAACTTGGAAAAATAATACCCAGTTCTTTACGATTACACAGCGGAAATGTTTTAATGTTCCACAAATTAATTACTTGTCCAGAATATTTCCAATTCCTATCATATACGACTTCTCACAAGTTCTAATTTCCGCGTGTTGTAAAAATTATTAAAGTCCAAACTGTTCGTGAACGTTCAAAATTCTATCAGTCCAATAGTTAGTAGAGCTCCCTCGCGAAAAATAACAAGTTATACTTTTAACACACTGTAAATTATTCGGAGTCCAACGTTCCTCAATCTCATGAAAAATTACAAGTTCCAATTACACAAATTATCTATCCGCGAGCGACCCCCACAGCGTCACGACATATGTCAGAATGTGATTTTCTCTTATTACTGATCAGCCCTCCAGACCTCGGCTTCCCTTTTCTACTGTTTTGTGTCAAAAAATCAGACATACTTCCGCAGTAGTAGACTATCGTTGCTCACTCCAACCAATCCCCAAATCGTTTTCAAATCTGACTAGCCATGCCGTCACTTGCAATGCCAGATAATATTTATTTATCTTGACAACAAATTGGGCGCCGTTGCTAAGGCGCCATATTCCTATTTAATTACCCTAGCATTTCCACCCATTTACGACAAACAACATGTAATAAAACTGACCCACATATTGGTATGTCACGTACCTCCCCAACGGGGCACCGCTTCAGCTGGAGAAATCTCTAAGTTCGCGCCTGATGTACCGACGTGTGTGGTATTGATACGCATCTAAGGGGTGAGAAAGGGGACAGGGATGAGTTCCGGGTCCCATTTGTTGAAGCGCTGCTCCGACATTCGCGTGGAATTGATCGGAGAAACCATGGGAATCTACCATTCAGAACAGTTGGCCGCTGGATTTCTCTTCTTGACAGCGGCTGAATTCGACCTAACCAGGTAGCGACGAAAATCTGCCCCGTCAGGATTCGAATCCTAGAACCTCCTGTCGAGAGACGCTCCGTGGCAGCAGTTGTCTCCGTGAGGTATCTCAGCCAGTCATTGAACGCTCCTTGTGTATTAGCGCCAGACTATAATGCATATATGAATAACGCATGTTGTGTCATCCCTCAGCCTAAGTTAGATTATTGAAAAGAAAGAAAAAGAGGGCGGAAAGAGATAAGGTGTTGTGTGGCGGGTGGTTTACTCACCTGCGCGTGGCGCGCCGCCTGGCAGGCCAGCAGGGTGGCGAAGAGCAAGAGCAGTCGCGAGTCCATGGCTCCGCGCTTGGCGCCGCGCGGGCCCAGCGCTTTTAAGTAGCCCCTGGCACAAAGCACGGCCCCGGCCGGAAGCCACCTGCCACTCGCCCGTGCCCTCAATGAGCCTTCGCGGCTTGTGGCTCCTCGTTACAGATGGACGAGTTCCGTTCATTACAGTTCTTCCGCTCAGCAATTTCATTCAATTGAAATGTCTGCTGAGGGTAGTTTGGTAACTATGTTCCGTGTTGAAGATTCCATAGTTCTTGATATGAAAATGATATCTACACTTTCTGTTAATGTTTGTTGATTATTCGAATAGCATCGTATCAAATATAAAACTAGTACATCGCCTGTTTTCTCGCTTTATTTATTACTTTCTTACTAAAAATGAGAGAGTTCAACAAAAACTAGATCAAAGATCTACTCGAGGAAAAAACAACTAAAAAACAAAATGGAACAGCTTTTGAGAAAAAAATATAAATTGCATTAACTTCACGCAAACATTACGTATCATATTATTCACCATGTCCTTATTTGAAGATCTAATTTTTAAAACATATTTTATTGAGGGAAAAGTCTCTAACATCAAAATTGTACTCTTGTAAGGTTAATTTTTTGAAAATTTTGAAACTGCACAGTTCGCCGAAAATACGACCTGCGCCATTTTTAGCGACCTTTGTTATATCCTAAAATAATCTTTTAAAAAAATTGCTGATGTTTTTAGAAAATATTTGTATAAAAATACCTATGTTTCGCGCAAAATTACGCAAAAACAACTCATATTTTCGAAAAATTGTGAATTACCTTATTTTTAGACCAAAGAACACATATCATTGAGAAAAAATATCTATCTTCAATTTTGTAGTTGTAGGAAGATGGCGAAAACATGTTTTGTAATTGAAGAAACTTCAGAGAGTTCAACGAAAGTGACACCTGTGCCATGTTTTAAGCGTTCCCTGCTCTATTTGAGAAAACAATTTAATCAAATGATTTGGAGCAATATTTTAGGAAATGTTGAATATGTTGTTAAGACTTCGTGTAAAATATCTCCTAAAATCAAAATATAAGTTTTAAACTCGTAGGTTCCCTACTTTGTTCAGATCGATCGGGGAATATCAATTTTGGAGAAAATCGTTTGAACGGTTTAGGCGCTAGCTTTGATTACCAATGCACAAACAGACGGAGAGATACATTTCTGCCGTCAATCAATTTTATGCTATAAAGAACCAACAAAACGCGGATTTTGAACACAACTGTTATAGGTAATAATTTGATATAGTAACAAGATTTATTTACATTATCAATCGAAAATTCACATCGCAAAACTACAATATTTTAATTTTCCCTTAATGAAGTCTGTTCTTTAAAACTAGATCTTGAAATAATGTAAATGAAAATTCTCTGAATTTTTCAAAATTGCAAATAGAAATGTTCAATCTTTTAAGCGTCGGGAAGGTTGGGTTTAGCTCTAAGGTAAGTGAAGATGCAAGTAAAGACACGGGCTACTGGAACAGAAAATCACAGATTGCAATGTTTGATGTTATGGAAACTGCGGGCCTGAGAACAAAAACGAAATCCAACAGTCAGAAAGGAATTATATATTCTTGAACGAGAACGTAAAGTTTAGTAGAACACTCTAATAAGAGTGGTGTAATTAAGTGGAGTATTTGATGTAAAAGGTGTTAAGTCATATGAGCGGAGTGTTAATTGAGGACGGTACTGTGAAAAATTAAATGGATTGAAATATTTGGGAGAGTGGGTATAATGAATTGTCTGTATGGAATTAAACCTGAAGGAAGGACTTATATTATTTTGAAATGTGAAGAAGACATACATATGTATCGTTATTTACGAGTAGAATTGTGACTTCTAGATGTTTCGTTATTATTTCCGTTTAAACACAGTATTGTGTAAGTTTTCTTATATTGTGAATGGATGTTATTTTTTATTTTGAATTTGCAAGTGTTTAAATTAATTTTTTCACTAAGTTGCTTTATTCAGATGTATGGTGCATATCATAGAATCATCGACATAGAATAAATATTAAATAAATACAAATTTTTATTTTCCCCTCATTAAATTGATCCACTATAATGTTGGTTAATGGAAAAAGAAACAGCCATCTCAGAATGTGCTGTTGTAGCACCATGAATTTAATTGTATTGCATACTACTTAAGAATATAGAAAAGATATTGTAATGTTGCGACAAAATGGCGAATTTTTGACAGAAAAACTCGTACTGGAGGCTACTGGCGCCGAAAAGGTAGTTAAATTTTGTTCCTGTAATTAGAAAATAATTATTTCTTTTAACATGTTGTGGGTTCTTGTTACTGAAAAACTGGTTTACAGCAAAACATTTGTCTGCTCCTACGCGAGCAACAGCAGAGCATAACCCTTAGACGATTTTCACCAAAATTTATATTCCCCGAACGATCTGGGCGGTCTCAAGGTCCTGGAGATTTGAAACTGATATTTGGATTTTTGGGGATACTTTACATGAAATGTTAATAGCATATTAAAAAGTTTTTAAACAATTTCTCTAAGTTTTTTGATTAATTTTTTTCCAAGAAGGCGCTTGAAAAATGTCGCAGGTAACATTTTCGATGAATTCTGAATTTTAGATTTAAAAAATTCAACAATTTTTCGGCGTCTTTCTGCAATTACAGTATTGCAAATAGAGATTTTTCTTTAATAAAATCTGTTCTTTATACAGCTCTTCTTTTATAAGTTCATTTTTAATTTTTTGAAAATATGAAAAATTTTCGTCTAATTTTGCATGAAATACAGGCAACTTAAAAAATTGTCTCAAAAATGCCCTTAATTTTTTAAAAGTTTTTCTCGAATAGAACAAAGCTTATAAAAATATCAGGTCTCATTTTCGGTAAACTGTTTTTTTCGAAAATTTCCAAAAAAATAATATTGCTAAAGTACAATAATGATGGTAGATATTTGGTCCTTAATAAAATATTTTCTAAAAATTTTAATTTTTAATTAAAGTCTTGCAGTGCAATTTAAAAAATAGTAGTTTCCCGTAATTTATAATTGAAGTAAAAGCAATTAAAAAATATTTTCTCAAAGAGTGTTTAAAAATGTTTCTTTAATTTTTTTCTCAAATGGAGCAAAGCTTGTACAAATAGCAATGCTTTTGAAAGTTTAAAAAATCATTTTGCAAAATTACAGTATTTATGATGAGAGTACTGAATGAAATCTGTTCTTCGAACTTTGATCTGTAAAGTCATGTGATTTTTTTGACTTTGTGAGTAGTTTCGCGAAATTGCAAATACGAATTTACCTCCCTTTTTTCTGAAGTGCACATAATACTCTCTGGTGGAGGCTTTCACGAGTCTTTCAGGTTTCAATACAATGGCAACGCCGCAACATGGCAGCTTGAATCCTTAGAATTGCTTATTGCTGGGTGAGGTTTCTAGCTGTATGAAATGCAGATTTGGATTGTCGAATTTGTGTTAATGTGTTAGCCTAATGTGCTGCGATTTGTGTGTTATGAGTTGATTCGGACAGAAATTTTTGATTTATGATACATAATTGTTGGTAATGCGAGAAAGTACGTGCTGTTGGTGCACCGCTAGTTTATCGTAGATAATTTACTTTCTCGAAGTGTTTGATAGATATTCTCCAAGTTTTTCGCAATTACTTCGAATGTCTCATTTTTTAAGAATATTTTATTCGAGAGATTATTTTATTCGATTTATTTATTGTTAGAGATGGATTTTGTTCCAGATCTGTGAATGATATAATAATAGTTGATAGGTACATTTTTTTTTCTTACTATTCCCCGTAGAATCTCGTGGATTATCAAGTACCATTACGTTGACTTGAAAAAAAGATGTGAATATGCATAAATAAAAAAAAATACCTGCAGCATTTGTATTTACTTAGAAAAGAGTAAATAAAAAGCTGTAACATTGTTCTTAAGCAAAAATAACGATTGAATTATGTAGTATTTATTGTTACTCCCAATAATACTAATGAAAATCATAGGAGAAGCGCTATCGTCAATTCAGAAAGTCCTGGTGTTGTGGATGTATCAATTGTGTATATGTTTGACATAGGGTAATATTTGCCTGTCAATATAATTTAATGGGAATTTTATATATTCATTGTACGTTACTAATTGTGCGTTATCTGGCATCTCTAGTTAAGGAAAACGCCGCTTTCAGGAAACAAGATAAAATATGTAGTTTAACATCGTTTGATCTACAAGTATTTAAAAGTTCAAGTATGAGTTTGAATTAAAAAGAGAACGTAAAAATATGAATTGAAAAGAAATTCCACTTCGTGATAGATTGAATCATGGTGGAAATAACAAGGTGTAGCAGTGCGCATGCCGCCGACTGTGGACCAATAATATTATATCCCACCAACTGTGCGCCAAATTCAAATTATCCACGCAGGCGCGGACATTTGCAAATTATTTAAAATAACGATATTTGTTATTAAAATTACTCGTTTAATTTAGTGAAGACCTTCAATATTAGTTCATTGGTGATATTCATGAAATGCTCGCAGTTTAAATATTTCAGGTCTTGTATACAAAAAGTGTGAACAATGACCTGACCTAACCTACAATATTTGGCCACGTTATTATAATCACTTTTCTATTTCATTTCTTTTAAAATTATGTTTTCTACTATTTGGGGGGATGTGTTCCACACGTTGGTCACTCTTTATTTCTGGGCGTTTTGAGACAATTTGTCCCTGAATAAGTACTGAAGAAATAATCTGAAGGTACAAAAATAATCTTGCTTCTTGCAATGTGCAACATTGTGTCACATTTACTTTTGAAAGAGTTGTACCATGGTGGAAATAATTCCATCTGAATAAGTACCTGTCCCTGAATTGCCCCTGAATAAGTACTGAAGAAATAATTTGAAGGTACAAAAATAATCTTGCTTCTTGCAATGTGCAACATTGTGTCACATTTACTTTTGAAAGAGTTGTACCATGGTGGAAATATTTCCACCATGGATTGAATGAAAGGGTCAAACACAACTATAACAATTACAGCTCTTTTTGCTCCATACCTACAGTTTGAAAATCATAATACGAGTAGCTCTCCTGTTCTGCATCTCTTTCAAATTCAACTTGAGTTTGTGTAACAGTCTCTTCAGGGGAATCCGAAATTTTGTAATAAGTGAACTGTTTGAGAACCCTTTGAAAGTTCTCGGAAGTATAGCCACACCCTCTCAAACTTGAAAAACATAGTCACAAGATCACTATATGAACACAGCCGCCAACGAAATTTCTCCGTCGCCTGTTACACAATTTATGTTTCGTCTACTTAAACTTCGACGTTCTAAGAAATAACTGTTTGATAAAATGATGTGAAGATGGTGTGAGAGGATGATTGGTAAGGGTGTGGGGGTGATATGTGATTAAGAAAAGTCATATTTTAACATTCTCTTCTACGAAAAAAAAAGTACTTAAAAAAAAGATGGGTGTTTGGTGCGTTTTCGCGAGACTTGTATTCTGCGGTTTTTACAGAGCTCCCTCTCAATTCCACTCAAAGCTCGTCACCACGATGACATTATAGCACGGTTTTTCGCGTCTTTCTCGGTCGTGCCGCTAGAGTCGCTTCATCTGCAGCATGCTTGATACGGTCGCGAGCATGCGACACCTTGCGGCACGACTTAAAAAGACGCGAAAAACAGTACCATAATGCCACCGTGGTGACGGGCCTTGAGTGGAATTGAGAGGCAGCTCTGTAAAAACCACAGTCTAGTGAGTAGCGGAATAAGCTTATTTTCTAGCTGCATTTCCAAACCGTCAATTTCCCCCGTAGCCGTAACTGCTTTGTTGTGAAACGCGGACGGTACATTGTTGCGTGGCGGACGCATCCATCCTTCGGTCGTCGAGGCTAATGCCAGGTGGGCGTTGCCGATGGGTGTCCATCTGGGCGTCGGTGGTGATTGATGGCGTGCTGGGCCGCGCGGCGCCGCCAGTAGGGCGCGGGCCGTGGCCGCGATGGAGGGCGCCCAGGGAGCTCTGGCGCTGCTGCTCGCGCTCGCGCTGCCGCTGGCGCTGCCGCTGCCGCTGCCGGGGGCCACCAACTTGACCGGCGTGACCAACCGTACGGAACCACCTGTAAGGACTGTGTTAAGGATGCTATTTTAGAACGTTTTTTACCCTACGCTGCTGTTTGGGGTGTAAATGTGGAAAAAGTTGCGGTATCAAGTTTCCCATTGTTTTGTAATTAAAAAATGATATGAATTAAAGGCGGCGTAAAATTTACTGTCAAAGTAAAAGAAAGAACGAAAAAAAAGGTTCCCGGGGTCCAGTTAAAGGAGATGGGAGTGAGTCGAAGTAAAACTTCAGAGTACCGTTACAATCTTCTGCAATCAGATTTTCTATTTCTCGCTGGCCTTCATTTCATTCACATTACAGCGAAAGATGATTCAGGATTTTATATATATATATATATATATATATATATATATATATATATATATATATATATATATATATATATAGAAACGAAATATAGAAATATTTTCCTAAACACTTTACTTTTTATTATTTTATTTATTATTAATTACTAATTTTATTATTCCAAAATAATAAAATCAAAGAAATTAAAAGCATCGATTCGGAAAGAGGGTTATATATATTTGCAGAAAAGCTCTCAGAACATTCGCCTGTAGTGACTCACTATCTATTTGAATCTATCCTGTCTATTTAATTATGTTGTCGTGCTCGACTATAAGAGAGTTTAAAAAGGAAGAAATTATATATTTCTAATAGGTTTGAAAATTTATAAAACGTCCGTAGATAAAAGATCCATGATATTCATGATTACACTGGGAATTTTTCCGGATAATGAAACGGCTTTTTGATTCTCATTGGAAGTCAATTCTGAAGCTCTCTCTTAAACTATTTGGCCTTCCCCCCCCTAGAAAATAAAGAATGACGCAGAAACTTTATTGAGACCGCCATGAACTTTGTTTAATATATTTATGAAATTGTTTTCGTTGCTATTCTTGAAGAAAATCGTGAAGAAAGTGCGCACCTGTGAGGAAAAGACATTTTAATAGTACTTAACGAAGAGGGTCTATAACTTCCCGAACAATTTTTGTTAGTGGTCTCTCAAATGTATTGTCTAGCAACTGTCTTAAGGAAACAATTTGTTGAGGACGTGCCTCATATCATGCCATGAAAAGCGCCTTCTGTTTTTCTCTTCTAAATTAACTAAAAGTAAATTAGAAGCTAATGATGCTACCCTTCCATTTTGAACAAAGCTGTGCATGACCTGTGGATGGAATGTTGCATTACTGAATTCCTTCTAAAAATCCAATAGTTTTATTTCAAAATCAGTTTACGCTTTTCAAAAAACGAGGAGTGTAATCTAAATCTGTGTACTGTCGATGCGCAACATTCACTTCTTCTTTCTTTTTTCGTCGATTATTAGACTATCTTCGAATTAATTTCTGATGGGTTTCTCTATCGAAGTGGAGTCGACTGTAGTTGAAGAGAATTCTTCCATAGGTAACACAACTGTCTTGTGCATAGTTTGTTCAAATTTGTCGTCACAAACCGAAGGACAGGCGAGTCTTTTTGGCTGAGGGAGTTGTGGAAAGGGCAATTTGGGGTGAATACTAACTTTGAGATCTGGAATGTTGAGAAGACGTCTCTCAATGAACCTTTCGTTTCGACAATCATGCTGTGGCCTTCGTTTGGAAGTAACTTTCTATTGGCAATTTTTCAAATTCATGATAAGCATACGAACTTCATATCTATATGTTTACGCATAAAGCAAAATTGAAGATAAATTTTATTTTTAAAAACGTTACAAGTAAGAAATATTTCATTGTCGAAAAGAACTGGTACTCTGGTAAATTTGCTTACCGTATGATAGGATTCGCTAAAAGGACGATCACAATTTTTGGGCCGCAAATTTATGGAAATAAATGCATAATACACACCAGGCAATATGTCACCTCCCGGATGATGCGGACTGCGGCGGCGAACGCCTTCCCGAGCACGGAGCGCTAACATTGCCTGCGGTGGCTGCGCAGTCTGGTGGCGGACGGGCGCGTGCGCGTGCGCAGGCGGCTGAGGACGACTGGACGACGCGGCCGGAGCTGGTGACGCGGCTGCGCGACCTCTTGGAGCTGTGCACGGCGTCGGCGCCGCCCGCCGCCGCCGCCGCCGCCGCCGCCAACCGCAGCGCCAACGCCACCCGCGCGCGCGCCGCTCGCACGGCCAAGGTACCAGGGCGCGCCGCTATGCGGGACAGAGATATCAGATAGATATTTATGGTTTCTGCTCGTAGGCTTTTACAACCTGGTGGCAGAACACTACAATTTAACTTTAAATTATTTTAAACAATAATAATAATAATAATAATAATAATAATAATAATAATAATAATATGATAAAAATGCTAACAATAAGAGTATACCAATAATAGAATTAACTCTACATTTTATGGCTGACCTACACAATTATTTTAAACTATTAAATACACGACTTTTTAATTACACTGCACTTCACAACATGTCACCATACTTCAATACAATACTACTTGAATATAATTATATATTTAATAAAGCAGCCCATTGAGTAGTAATTATCACAATACTAATAATAACAATAGCAAATTATATATATATATATATATATATATATATATATATATATATATATATATATATAAGCTGCGAGTTTTTTTACGGCTGACGCCGCTTCTCGCTTCTCAGTTTCCACCTCTTCCGATCTTCCCAGTCTCCATCCTTGAGGCCTCTTGCCTCCATTTCTTCTTGCATGTCCTTTCTCCAACTTCTTGGTGGTCTTCCACGCTTCTTCCGCTCTGGAGGTGTCCATGCCCAGATCTTCTTAGGCCACCTATTGCTTCCCATACGTTGGAGATGCCCATACCAATTCAATCGTTTTGTTCCAATTGAATCCAAGATGCTGCTCTCCACGTTCATCATTTGTCTAATTGTTTCATTTCTAATGTGATCCATCCTGGACACCCGGCAGCACCTTCTCCAGTAGTCCATTTCAAGGGCCATCAACCTACATTTATCCCTTTTGTTCAATGTCCAGGTTTCAGCTCCATAGGTACTTATGCTCTGTACGATGGTCTCAAAGATATGTGCTTTCTTCCGTTTTGTGACGTTTTTGCTCCAGAGGAGAGAGTTTAACTGTCTTATCACTCTCCTTCCCTGTCCTATCTTGTTGGAAATGTCATCAGAGCTTCTTCCCTTCGAGGAGAGGGTAACCCCAAGATACTTAAAAGTTTCAGTTTGTTTAATTTTCCCTGTAGCGACGTCCAGATCCCCATATTCTTTATCTCCTGCTATCATATATTCCGTTTTTTTTAAGGTTTATTGTGAGACCCCATCTTTCATACTCCTCTTGTAATTTGCGAAACATATAACTTGCATCATCTTCGTCTCCAGCTATGACCACTTGATCATCGGCAAACAGCAGAGTGTACAGTATATCATGTCCTATTGGCAGTCCCATTCCGCTACACTTCCTTTTCCAATTTTTAAGAGCTTCAAGATAAATTTTAAATAAGAGAGGAGCTAATGAGCAGCCTTGTCTTAACCCCTTGTTCACTTGAAATTCTGGAGAGAGTCGTTTACCTACTTTGACAAAGCTGCTATTATCACTATATAATGCATTGATAGCATTAATATAGGTTGGCTCGATACCACTTTCTTTCATGCTTGGCCATAACTTATTTAATGGCACTGTATCGTATGCCTTTTGCAGGTCAACAAATATGAGATGGACATTCCTTCCTCTTTCAACTTGTTTTTCTATTAGATTTTTTAAGGTGAAGATACCATTAATACAAGACCTTCCTACCCTGAAGCCATTCTGTTCCTCTGATTCTGTATAATGATGTTCAATTCTACATTTGAGGATCCTACCGTAAAGTCTTGCTACTGTGCACATTACGCTTATCCCACGATAGTTGTTGCAGTCTCGCCTTTTTCCTTTCTTATAAATTGGAGTAATGAAGGCCTTTTCCATTCACTTGGTGGGTCACTTAACTGTAGACTCTTATTAAAAATTGTTGCCAGTACTTCCATCACACTATCAGGTGCTGACTTTAAGAGTTCTACACTGATATTACCTGGCCCCGGGGCCTTTCTGTTCTTCATGAGGGCCAAGGCTGCTCTTATTTCATTTGGGACAATAGGCATTGTAGGTGTTTCTATGCTTTGCATCTCTTATTGAGAGGCTTGCAAAAATTGCGTCCTATTTTCAGTTAAAAGATCTCTGAAATGGTTACTCCATTCCCGCATACTAATTGAAACTATTCCTGACCTGTCTTTGTTTTCCATTCTCATTCCTTTTATTATTCTCCAAGCTCTGTTAGACTTTGTGTTCCCTAAACATCTATCCACTTCCTCACAAGTCTGTTCCCAGTATTCATTCTTAGCTTTACTGATTTCTCTTTGAGTTTCTTTCCTGACTCTTTGATATTCTATTCAATCACTATCCGCTTTTGTAGATAGCCACTTTCTGTACACTTATTTTTTATTTTCTACGGATGCCTCTGTGGTTTTGTTCCACCACAATGGGCATTTTCTATTTTTCTTCCAATCCTCTTTTTCGCCCATGGCTTCATAGGCAGACTGGTGGATACACCGTTTCATAGATTCGTACATTGCGTCTGGTGTTCCTTCTTGTACCGATAATATTTTGTTTGCCAATCGCACTTGATATAAAAATTTTGTAGAGTCTTCCTCCAGACTTTCAAAATTATACCTTGTTGCCGTCATTACTTTCTCCCCGCCATAATTTTGGTTATACAGCTCTCGACAAGGTTTTTTTAATGGAAAGTGCATCTCAGATAACAATGCATAATGGTCTGTATTGCACCGAACCCGGTCTCCCAGACCTACCTTTGCTTACCTGGGCTCGTGTGGCCGGCTAGCTCAGGAAGCATGTAGAGTAAAGAAGTGGACGAGATGGTAAAGTAAAGAAGTAAAGAGATGGTGGACGGATATTTAAAAAAAAATGATGATGAATTTAAAATAAAATTATTGAGAACACAAATGGACTTTAATGAAAAAACTTAAATTTTAAGCATACAAAAATCAAGGTCTGAATAATTACTTCTATTTTTTAATGCTATAAAACTACTGTATTACAGGGAACTTAATAATGTAAGGAAGTCGCCAATGCGCGGCGAGCACTTCCTTGATAAGAGTTTCTTTAAACAAGCGTCGCGCCTGAAGGGCGCACTGAAGATCTTGCCGCAGCTCGACAATCAAAACACAGTCACCGTTCGCAGGCAGGTCCGCTGGGGTGGGCAACCTCTACAGGTCGCCGAACCTCACACCAGGCGGCGTGTCCCGTGGGTGTCGGGGAAGGCCCTTTGAGTCCCGCGTCGGCAGCGGTGGTTGCGGTGGCGCAGCGTGGCCACGGCGACGGCGGCGGCGGCGTGATGAAGACGACGAAAGCGACGACCCAGAAGCGACGACAGCTCAAGATTCAGGTGTCCAGCAACGCGATAATACTCGTCGCGTGAATTGTGACGGGCGACGCGGGCGTGATCGGCAGAGATCAAAAGAGAATATATTCGACAAATGAGCAATAGGAGGAACTACTCGTCCTCAATTTAAAACAAAGGGACACTGCCCTTCTCCGGCTTTACTGCTCTGTGAGCTGAGCGCACCTCAGCGCTCACCTCTCCTACCCTTCTGCTCCGCCTACCGGGATCTCTCACACCGTTCTGATCTGGCTGCTCGGCGCATGCCAGCGCTCGCAAGTCTTTTCCCCCCCCCAGTTTCCCAAATGTTCTAGAAGTTTCCAAAATTTTTCTAAAATGTGCTTCTATTGGCAAAAGGTTCCTACGTCTTACTTAAATTTGGTCCAATAATATCTTGCGTTTCGTCGGTGTGTCGAGCGGAATTTTCCATGAGACGCTCTCACTCGCACACTTTTCGTAAATAAACGCAGGTGGTCCCTCCCAGAGTTTCCAAACTGCGCAGCCCCCCTTCCCAGCTAGATCCCCAGGGATAGACCCGCGTCGGCGTTGGCGAAAACAAACACAGTCTCCCCATTTGCTCGGCGCCGAGGTGTCGCGACAGCAGTTGTGCGTAACGAATCAGCCGCCCGACGGCTCAGGAAAGACGCAAAAGCGCCAGTGCGTGATTACGCAACATTTTGTGTGCGATGAGCCGGGGTATAATATTCGGTATCGTTACAGTATAACACTCTAGGCCCCTCTTTACTCGTACATCGTTGACTTTTATTTTATTGCACTGTTTCACAATAATATAATCGATAATGGACCTCAGTTTCCGAGAATGTTGAATCCATGTGTACCGATGTATGTCTTTATGTTTAAACCATCCGTTTGTTATTTTCAAGGCGTTTTGCTGACACAGCTCAATTAGGCGCTCTCCGTTATCATTTAATCTGTTTTCGCCGTATGGCCCCACTACCCGGTCACTCACATGACAGCCACTTCTACCATTGAAGTCTCCCAGTAAAATTATTTCCTTACGTTTACTGATTGTTCCCAGCAACGTTGTCAACTCATTAAAAAGTCATCTTTAATACTTGCAATGGCATCGTCATTAGGGGCGTAAACAGCAATTATTACAACTGTGTAACTATAGAGTTCCATTTCAACTTGTAGAATTCGATCATTTATCTGTTCCCAAGATTTGATGTTGTTTCTGTACTTTTGCCTTATTGCCAATGATACACCACTACGGCCTCTCTCATCCTTTGGTACCCCTGAGTAAATATGTATATATCCCCCCTTCTGTTCTGAACCTTTACCTTTTTTTCTTTGTTTCTGAAAATGCTACAATATCCATACGACTCTTATCAATTTCTCTGAATTCTTCTGTCTCTTTGGTTGATAGCCCTCGAATATTCCAAGGAAAATAATAATAATAATAATAATAATAATAATAATAATAATTATTATTATACCTATTATAATAAGCCTAACTTACTAAATTAATAAAGTTTACAACTATCATTAGTTAATTTACTTTTAAAACTTTGAACACCTAGAGGAGAAGTTTCCAAGGCTGTTGCAGGCTACTTATTCCAGTCCGTTCCGGAGGACGGAAATGTACAAGTATCAAAGATGCAATTTTAAATCGGCTCGATTCGGTAGTTAATACCTGCTGTGTGGTGAGATAGCTAGTGACGCAAATCAATTAATGTTCCTTTATACTAATGACCCTATGTAGCAGAAACGTAAACGTTATTTTCGGTCTTACTGTGGCAAATTGTTATCAAGCATAATAGAGACCAAATTTGACTTTATTCCATTAATTCTGGATGTACAAGGTCTGTCCCAAAGGTTCGCGGAATGTATTTTTTTTTTAAATCGCTTATTCAATACCAATTTACAATCTTTTCAGAACGTTTCAAAATATTCTCCTCCTGCTTCGATGCTCTGTTGCAAACGCTTCACCCAATCATTTAAGGCGCCCGGGAAGTCGGCAATGAGAATCTCTTTTAGTGTGGCAGCCACAGCTGTTTTTTTAGCCTCCAGCGTCCCATGCTGAGTTGCTTTCATGGTTCTTTTGATTCTTGGGAACTAAAAGAAGTCCTCTGGTGCCAGATCAGTGCTGTACGGCGGCTAGGACACTGGCCTAGCCGCCTCCGAGTTGCTGAACCCATTTTGTCCAGCAAATCGGAGACCATGATCGCGCCGTGGCTTGATGCGTTGTCATGATGCACGATCCAATTGCCTCGAATTTCTTTTCGGACAATTTTCATTTGAAGATCTTAAGTTAGAATGCGGTGAGCGTTTGTTTTGGGTATTCTAGACTTCTCTGCAATCATCCGAACACTTAATCTTCGATCTTTATCCACAACTTGAACTTTTTGCCGAGTTGTCCCTTTGTGATGTCGTCGGGTGTCCCGAGCGGTCGTCGTCGTTGACGTACTCCCGACCTTCAGGGAACCTCTTGTGTCCCATTAATGTTAGGCATTTTTCATCGTCCCGTCATTGTAGGCTCTTCGAAGCATTTCGAGCGTCTCCGCACCGTTTTCCCCCACTTTCACAAAAAACTTGATTGCATAAAGCTGCTCCAAAACTGGTGCTTTTTGCTCAACGAGGGTGCAGTGGATACTTCTGCGCGGAGCGTAAACCTGCCTCAACAGCTGCTCACAGGCGACTGACATCGATCCCCTTTCGAAGCTTATAGAACGATTTTCCTAAGGATGAGCCAAAGTGACAGCTAGTGCTGGCAACATAACTGAAAGTTCTGTGGTCGTTGTGCCCTCGAGCCCATTAGACTCCCTTCCTGCATTCGTTCGTTTGCAGTTGGCTAACTTGTAAATGGCTTCGAAACTTCCTTTTGTGATGTCCTCGTCCGACAAAAATATAGGACGCCACGAGAAATAATTGAAATTAGGAAGTGCAGTGTCATGTGCTCATCTGTAAAAATTCCTTTTTCTTTATACATTACATTGAATTTACTTTTTGTGTGATAAATATTATGTTTATTTAAAACCGATACTTGAATGCGAGATGAGTGCCGATGCACATGGTTCCGGCCTTTGTGCTGTTGTGTGGCGAGCTGTGATTGAGAGCTTTCTATTTACATTCGTGACAGCTTTCTTTTACTGATTCTGAGAGCATGTTAAGAGATTTTTCACATACGTAATTAAATTTAAATATTTCCCGAACTCGCGTACGTACATATATTTAAGCTAAACTCTTAGACTTCTGCATAGGGATGTTTTCACAGAAGTCATTAGCACTTTACGATGGGGCGTGGTTGATCAGCTGTTGCGGCGAAGGGATACTTCTCTGAAATACATGTGATGTTCACTTGTTTTCGCGAACTGTCACTTTGGCTCATCCTTAGGAAAATCCTTCTATACTACGATCACCAACTTCTTCGCCCGAAGCTTCGCCCCGCCAGCCAGCGTTGCCAACTAGAAAAAAATCATTCTGGGAACTTTTAGGACAGACCTTGCATTAATTAAAATTTGCTATGTCAAATATTGTATTTGTTACATCAGTTTTCAAATATTCCACCATATCTGTTACGACATACTTATAGAAACTTGTAGGCACTACCCTTAATCAGAAACTTTCTACACATTTGGTTTACGTAAAATAATATAGAAAGAGAAATGAAAGGGCAGAAAGATTTCTTCTCAAAAATAACAAATAAAAAATAGAAACAACAAAGTCTAAAACCAAAAAAATACACACACACACACACATTGAAGTGGCATTCGCGGAGAGTAAAGACTTTAATTCAAAGAAACTTTCTAAGGGACGGACGCCAAAGAGGTAGATTTCTAAAACGCAATGTGGTCAGTTTTCTACATGGACATACAAAAATTCGCTGCTCCCGTATTTCTCGCAGCTGGAGGCGACCAACTCTACCAACAGTTCGTGGAGTGCTTGGGAGAGCCAAGAGGCCGTGGGCGGGGGCGGCGTCCTGCAGCCGCCGGGGGAGGCGGAGGAGGAGGCGGCGGCGGCGGCGAGCGGCAGCGCGGAGGCGGCGCTGGCCTTCGACCTGGGGCTGTGCACGCCTACCCTGCACCGCGCGCCCGACGGCGACACCGGCGCCGGCGCCAGCGTCGGCGGACGGCCGCAGGTGCCTCGGCAGCAGCACGCAACAGACACTACACAGAAAGGAAAGTAGAGGGCGGCTCCTTCGAGCTTCAGTGAGCCACCGCGCAGCGCGAACCGCCATCTTGAAACTGTGCAAAGGAACCGCAACAGTCAGCTCAAACGACATTTTCTCAAAAACGACTCCAAATTTTTTCTTCTAACTTTTCCAACGGGTAGTGCTAATTGCAGTGTTTGTGATGCCATACAATTCATTTTGGTGTATTATTTTGTTTTTGTTTTTAAATGAATTTTTGTAATTTATTTGAAATACCTCTCACGCCTTTAATATGCATATTTCCAGCAATTTGTAAATACTATTGCATTTGTGAGTTAAAATGCTTTAAATGACTTCAAATAAAGTTTTCCGAAAACTCAAAACTTATCTGTGAAAAAGAGCTTCAATTTCGCATTTTTAGTAACGCATAAACGATAGTTTCTTAAAAACAGCTCCAATTTTTTTAAATTAAAATTGCCATTTAAGTCGAGGTTTTACTCTTCTTTAATATTTTTAAAGTAATATTTCGGTTCTACTATTGGAAAACCGAAATATTGAGACAATTTCAAAAAATGTACTTTGGTCGGAGATAGATGGCAGCTGGCTACAGTATGAAGCAAGTGCGATAAGCTAGCCCAGCCAAAGAAAATAAAACTAATTCGAGAAAGTCTGTGTCATTCTGTAGCACTACTAGTTATGTATTTCTACTTCTTTACCTTTTTATCTATACTAATTATTAACAATTAACAATTATTAATTTGTTAATAATTGCCTATGTGCGATATTAATTTTTGCCTATACGAAGCAAATTTCCCTTCGGGTTACGTATGTTTTTCTAGCTACACGTACACGTACACACACACATGCACACACGCACCAAATACAACGAGTAAAACGGAAATACAAGGCACCTTCACCACCGGTCACACAACAAATGCCGGGTCGTACAGCTCTTTGCACACTTTCAATATGGCGACCATGCGCATCATGTCGGCGCGCGGATTGAGGGTAGCTTTCCTTTCTGTGTAGTGCCTATTCTGTGGCGGCGCGCCCGCGCGCGCTTTCCAGCAGCATTACACGCCCCCTGGCCAGGCGCTCGAGCCCGCTGCGCGTTGCACTTGACTACTATGCACAGCAGCCCATTTACTCACATCATTAGCCCGGGCAAATTAAAACAAAGAATGGCGAGCGAAGGAGAACTCCCGGAGTTTTGAAACTTGGCATGATTGTTTGTTGGTACTTACTGTATGACGTACTAAAAATCCTGAATTGTGGGGGTGAGTGGAGGGAGACGATTGAATATCCTTTTTCGACGTTCTTTGCATGCATCTCCATAACTATCAATCCTACCGAAAATTACATTACAGACAAAATTAAAGTAGATCAACTTTCCTTTAAAAAAGTGCTTGTAAGGTTTTCTTATCAAATTAACCCTTTTAAGTTACAGACCTGAGAAGTTCTTGTTTTTGTTTACGGTAAGGCCCTTTCCTAGTTATCTCTCTTATAAAAATGATGTTATGATATGTTCAGTGCACGGAAATAATTTTATTTTTGTTCAACATTTATCAATAGAATGTATTTGCATATTTTGAACATTTAACATCTTTGCAAATTTAATTTTTTGCATAGACTTTTGAGTATCCGAGGTCATTGGGGTCCGACATTACCTCGGGTACGATAACTGATAATCATGGTTAATTTGATAAAAATCGAGTACACATATTTGGTAAAGGATTGTGTACACTGTTAACATACAAATTACATAAAATACTACAAATGAAATAATCACGTTTATCGTATGCAATGAGGGATAACTAAAACTGAGAGTGTCAATGACGAACGACACATTCAATGTTTGACGAGGGGATCCAATGATTAGTGAATTGGGGGAAGCCCTAATATTTCCAAATTCACTAAGGATATCAACAGTTGAAATAAACGTCGAAAAAGCGTCTTCAAATAGCCCACCTTCCTCCCCTGCTCACTCCCCACACATCACGATTTTTAGTGTTATGCTGTAAGATCCAGCAAACAATCATACCAAGTTTCAAAACTCCGGGATTTTTTCCCCTCTCAATTTATCAAATTTGACTGGGCTACAAGAGCAGTCCCCACCAAGCGACCAGTCAGACATGCTATGATTTGTTGGTCCCGCTTTGTTTATTAACAACGTGAATAATGCTCTCTGGCTTGTGGTGGTTGTCACCGCGATATTTTTCCTACTACCTGCTCCATTGAGGAAACAATGCCATGCCGACAATCAGCGCAAGCCAGGCTAGGTGGCGTTATTCGCTTGGTTATGCTTTAGCGAAAAAATACATGATTTTTAAACTTATTGCAACTTGGTTCAGATGTTACACCAACAAGTACACATTCATAGAAAAGACAGAATCAGAATGAAGAAAAATTAAATTTTAATATAGCCAGAACATTGAGCGGTACTAAAAATGCAATCCTCTCAAACCCAAAATGTCACTGCAGCGCCTTGTGACTGGGAGGTCCTAAGTTCGAGTCCTGACGGTGGCAGGATTTTCGACACTAGCTTTTCAGCTAGGTCGAATTCAGCCGCTGTCTGGAGGAGAATTCTAGTGGCCGGCTGCTCTGATCGGCAGTTTTTCATGGTTTCTCCGACCAACACCAGGAGAATCCCGGAGCAGTACCCTAACAAACGGGCCACGGACCGCGCGTGATCTGTCCTTTCTGTTCTTTGTCCTATCCTCTCCCCTTACACTCACTCTTACACTAACATGCACTACACTACCACATATTTCGGGAGACCGGTCGGGAGCTTAGAGCTTGTCCCGGCTGGGGCGGTGCCCCGCTGGTGGGAGAGTCCTGGTTAGGAGGAAACCCCGCTAGCCGACGGCAGGTCGGCGCCGGATCTCGCCATCCAGCGGTGGAAGATCACCACCATCTCCCGAGAAAAAAAACATGCAGTACACTAACGGGACTAATGACCAAAGCAGATGACATGCCCGGAAACACGAGAAATTAATCAAACCCAAAGCTTGTGTATTGCCGGAGATAGGATGTCAAATAATGAAAATTACATTGTAAAACAAGCAAGAACACATTGAGAAACCAATAGAAGTTCTCCGTTGGACTCACTGTAAAATGTTTGTGCAAAACAAAAGTGTCAAATACTCTGCGAAATTACGAATTTCCCCCATTGATTTGATTTTCTTTTAAAATGTATACGTTTTAGATAATATATCATATCCAAATATCTATTTTGTGAATTATTTTGTACTTAATTAAATAGGTATTTAATGTTTTACACCAATAATCATTCTACAAACAGGAGATTATTTAACCTTTAATAAAAACGTGGAAAAAATATAATAATTTTTGTGGTACCACAATTTCACATAAAATATATCTAGAATGAAAACCTTATATTATTAAACGCTGCATTTGACTGAAAGCTTTCTAGTTCAAGATGATCGCTTCGGTATTCCAAGAAAAAAGGTTGAAGTGGAATTATGGATTTGTATTTATCATGTTATTGGTTCAGTACACTTCCACCCGCCGAAATTATTTACTTAGGTTATACGTTTTGATGTTTGGACTTCCATTACTTCTTAAAAATGAATCTGAAATATTGTGAAGTAAATAATTTGAAAATATGGGAAACACATGTGAGGAAAATAAATTAATAATTCGTTCTAGTGTGCAATGAATTTAAGAAACTGTCAAAACGTATTTGTTCAATTCTCTGCGTCCTATATATCCCGAAAAATGATTGTGCATTATTTGTTTCAAAGATATTAGTAAGGACAAGAAAAGACAAACGACAAACTACTTCTGATCGACACTTCTATTCTTTCATCTTTTTAATGATATGGATGAATCCATGTTAACCAACTTATCTTTTATTATGCAAAGCTCGCCCCAATTTAATCAACACATACACTATATGGGTTTGGGTAGCATACAGGTTACTTAGTTAATATAATTTACTTCACTATGATGCAATGACGCAATGGAATTTACTTCGCTATGACGCAAAATTATGAATATAATTGTATGTTGGGGATCATAATTTTCTGAATCCTAGAGGTAAAATATTGTTTGTTCATTGAAACATATTTCACCGCTGGAAACCGATGTCTTTGTTTTAGGATATGGCGAGTTGTAAACGCGCTTCTGTAATCGCAGGGTTCCGCTGAACGCAAGCGACGCCGGCACAGTGGTCGAGGCATGCACACGGGGCGCCCATACGCCGCAGAGGACCGACCGCTCAGCGAGGGAAGCACGCGTGGATCTTCTGGCTTCAAAGAGAATGGTTTCAACAATGGAAATACGAGAAGTTCTGGTTCCTCGTCCAATCCTCGCCCGAACGGTGCCTACGACGGAAGATATCGCGCTTCTCCGGCCGATGTGGGCGATGCTCGAAGCGTCCAGAGGAGCAGCAGCTACCAGCTGGATTCCGGGAGCTACGACGGCGGGTGGGGCGGATCGCGCGGAGGCGGGGGCGGGGGAGGCCAGTGGGGAGGTGGGGGCGGCGGCGCCTTCGGGGGAAATGGAGATAGGGACTTTGGATTTCGCGGTGGAGGCTTCGGGAGCGGTGGCGATTCGGGATATTCCTCACACGGCAGTGGATTTTCGGATAGCGGTTTTGGAGGGGACGGCTATGGAGGGGGCAACTATGGATCTTCCTATGGAAGCCGTGGATACCCAGGCTCTGGGCAAGGAGGAAGGAATGGGTACAGTGAATACGGAGGTAGAGGCAACAGAAATAGAGGTTTTGATAATGCGGATTGGGGAGGAGGAGGAGGAGGAGGGACAAGGAAAAGAGGGGGTAATGGCGGTAGTAATTCTCGAGATGGTTCTTATGGAAGTGGAAGTCGGAGAGGAGGCAGAAAACATGGTTATAACACTGACGACTACGGAGATGATTCTCAAGAAGACGAGAATTCAGAATATGATGAGGACTCGGAGGAAGACGATTCAGAAGGCAGTTCCAAAAATGGTGGAAACGGGAAGGGGGGAGGCCACGGGTACCGCCGAGGAGACAGAAACGGGGATTCGCGTCGAGGAGACCGCCGCCAGGGAAGTCGCGGGAGAAACAATCGGCGAAATCAAGATTGGAGGTAAGTTCGCTATCGGAATTCCGCAAAGCATAGTTTTGGAACCTGTTTTAAGATATTTGAACCTTTTTACATCTAAGGAGATCATACTTTAACTGTATAAAAGGTGGCATATCATGTAGTTTACAAACAATCATGATACTCTGTATTTCTGTTACTGCAAACTAGAAGAATGAAATGTCAATATATATATATATATATATATATATATATACACTCACTAGCTGACCCGGCGAACTTTGTACCGCCTAACAATCAATTCTTTAATTTTTTAGTTTGTTTAATACTTATTCTGCTATTCGGGACGCCGGGTCAGCTTGTAAGACAAAAAAAGAAAGTTAATAAGTTAACAATTACATTATGTCAAAAAATAAAAATTATAGAACACCATGACTGCGGTTAGTTTATGGTCATAGCGAAAACAAGCCGTACTGGAAACTGCAGTCGTTTAAACTCGAATAGTACGTCAGTCAGAATCATTGGGATGCGGGGTATCAAAACGTCTTCTCCTTTATACTTTCCTTTCAATATGATTGCTTTATTATATTCAACAATTTTTTATCACTAATCGTGTGCCGTTACAAAGTCGCGGTTGGTTAATATTTCACGCACCAACATTTATAACTACAGATCCAACTAATTAGAAGATTGTGAGGCGGTAATTGTAGCAAATTAGTGAATTTAAAAATTCCGGTGGATAGTTCACAACACCATCTTCATTAGTTGCCGTATCAACTGATTTATAAGTCCTCATTTCGCCGGGAATGTAATCTTGAATTTTGAAATTTAAATCATTTACATCAGTGTTTTTAGCAGCCAGTATAGCCCGTTTGCTCAACCAATCATGAAATATGTAATTTTGAGCAACATTTGGAAACACTTTTTGAATGAGTTCAGCTTTTGATTGAGTTAACTGACCCTCAGGAAAGGCGATGTAGCCAGTCAGCACGTCTACAGGAAATTTTCCATTATCAGTATCAATGAGTTGTTAGAGAATATGTCTCCAGATTGATCAGTTTGCAACATAACACGCATATTCTTGCTTAAATGTAATACCTTGACATGTTTCCACAAATTGGACGACTTCAAACATGCATTCAATTCACCAGCTTGCGTTGAACGTGGAACCACTGGCAATATTTGCCGAAAATCTCCTGCTAATAAAATCATTGCACCACCAAATTGGTTTTGGTTGTTCCGTAGATCTTTTAAAGTTCTATCTAAAGCCTCTAAAGATATTTTATGCGCCATCGTGCATTCATCCCACACTATTAGTTTACATTGCTGCAAAACCTTTGCCATTGCAAAATTCTTGGAAATGTTGAAGGTTGGAGTTTCGTTGTTTTGCATATTCAATGGCAATTTTAAAGCTGAATGGGCTGTTCGACCACCTTCAAGCAAAGTTGCTGCAATGCCTGACGAAGCAAGAGCAAGAGCAATTTCATTTTTTGAGCGAATTGTTGCCAATATTTAAGTAATCAAAAGAGTTTTTCCTGTACCAAAGGAGCGTCCAAGAAGTAAATCACTGCAGTTCCATTATTTATTACTTTCGTAAAAGTATCAAATACATACTTTTGTTCTTCGATCAACAGTGGGAGATTTATTTATATCGATTCTTTCAAAGTATTGAGATCATACGATTTATCACGTTGTAACTCTTGATCAAAAGTATCGTGCATAGGGCGATTGGGCGTGGCCATCCCCAATTGACATAATAGCTTGTTTGACATCATCAAGCACATATCCTTAATGGAAATCAAGGCCTCATCGTAAATTTCTTCTCTTATTTGTAAATTCGGATTCCCTGTTCTATTGCGTATTTTAAACAAAATATCGTCACACATTATCTTTGTATTTTACCCACAAATCAATTGGCTTTGATGGAAAGCATGTAGATATGATAATGGAAAACAATGTTCGTGTTTGATGAGCTTGTGATGAAATTACAGCATCATTGAGAGTTTGATCCCAATGCATCCCCATTCTGGCAAGCTTCTAGCTAGCTTCTAGCTGCTCCTAGCTAACTTCTAGAAAGCTTCTAGCAAGCTGCTGTCACGCTTCTGGCAATCTTCTGGCAAACTGCTGGCAAGCTGCTGGCAAAGATGTTGGCAAGCTAGTCCAACCCCTGTGAAGTGTCCTAAATCCTACCCCTATCCTTATTCCTTCCTAATTCTGGCCGCTGTGTAGTGACGCAGGAGCGCGTGGTAGGAGGCGCGTACGCGGTGATGCTACCTGGCGGTCCTCTTGACTACCGACTGCGACGAGACGCGACAGACAATATTAACGGAGAATTACTCCAAAAAACGCGCTGTAATGGGAGGATTATTCCAAGAAGCGCAAAGCGCTCAACACCCTCCAAGGGGCTTGGAGACGCGTTGCGTCAAAATAGACGCAAAAAATTTTTAAAAAAAGTTTCCGGCAATATTCTAGCAAGATCCTGGCAAGCTGCTAGCAACCTACTAGCAAGCTTCTAGAAAGCTGCTGGCAAACCTCTGGCAAGCTGCTGGCAAGCTGCAGGCAGGCTTCTGGAGAGCTGCTAGTATGCTTCTACGTAGCTGCTAGCAAGTTTCTAGGAAGCTGCTAGCAAGCTTCTTGCAACCTGCTGGAAAGGTTCTAGCAAGCTGCTGGCAAGCTTCTAGTAAGCTTCTAGCAAGCTGCTAGCAAACTTCTAGTAAACTGCTAGCAAGCTGCTTGCAAACTGCTAGCAAGCTGCTAGCAAACTGCTAGCAGGCTGCTAGCAAGCTTCTAACCAGCTGCTGGCAAGCTTCTGGCAAGCTTCTAGCAAGCTTCTGGCAAGCTTCTGGCAAGGTTCTACCAAGCTTCTGGCAAGCTGCTGGCAAGTTTCTAGCAAGCTGCAAGCAAGCTTCTAGCAAGCTGCTAGCAAAATGCTAGCAAGCTCCTAGCAAGGGCTAGCGTGCTGCTAGCGAGCTGCTAGCAAGCTGCGGGCGAGCTTCTGGCAAGCTGCTGGCAAGCTTCTGGCAATCTTCTAGCAAGCTGCTAGCAAACTAGCTTCTAGCAAGCTAGCAAAGAAGGGGCCCGGTAAGGTTTTCTTTGGCCATATATTCGTCTTTTCCGGCGCACGATTACATTACTTTGTCTTATAACAACGTAAGTGCCAGAAAGTAGAAAGGGACGAAAATAGAAAAAAATGCCCAGAAAAAAATATTAAACTACTGCAATTTCCAAAAAATCAGAGATTTCGTACAAAATTAGTCTCCTAATTTTACTTTCTCCCTACCGCTTACGTAATAGAGAGGAAGTTATGTAATGCTGTGTAAAGAAGGAAAATGTTTGGCAGAAAAGGTTGTTGTTGGGCCTTGGTAGCGAAAAAGTGATTTCGGATAGGATTTATTAGTGACATGTGTAGAAGAAGGAACATCTGCGCACGTTTTTTTGAGCTCTAGAATATCTTCCCCATTTGAACTTTATATAGTTGAATGATGAATAAAAGTTTCAGAAAACTGGAAGCTAACAACTTTTGAAACCTAGACATTCGCTCTCCCGAGTTGTAGAAAAGTTATTTGCACCGATAAACGAACTGCTGATTTTAATTTATTGTGTTAATAACAAAATAGTAGCATAACCCCAGATCTACTCCTACCGTTACTTTATTTATCTATTTATTTTACGTCAAAAAACAGTTAAAACTGCGTATGACGTGCTATGGGGAAAAGTGAATTGAGTGCACATTTTCAAAATTCTGTGATCCCTACACTAAGTCATATACTACTTAAATTTTGGGAAAAAAAGCTCCCATGTTATAAAATATATTTTCAGGGATAAATAAGCCATAAGCCATAAATTTTTGCTCTTATCCATGCTGTGTATATATATATATATATATATATATATATATATATATATATATATATATATATATATATATATCTTAGGTGTGTGTTGTAATAGGATTCAGATTTAGTAAAAGTAAATAAGATGTTGTAACAGGATCCAAATTTAATAAAAGCAATATTAAAAGTATCAGAAGAGACGAAAAAAGTATTTCACAAATAGCTATCCCACCATGGGGCACGAGAAGTAATTCACAATGGCCCCCTAGGTGGGGCATGAGAAGAAGTATTTCACAAATGGTAGCCCAACGCGAGGCAAGAAACGGTGCTTTTCTGGAAGTTCATTTTTAAATCGATGTGCATTTATTAGCCAGTAATTTTAAGAAATTGCCGGCCATCTTATTAATTTTTTTAAATTTTATTTTATTTTATGTCGCATCAACTACAAAAGGTTATTAGCGACAACTACAAAATAACATTAATATTTTTGTACATGGGAAGTTATGACATTTATAGGAACATTCACATTACACTATTAAAGTTTATACACATGTCTTATATATCCCCGTACAATTTTATGCTTTTCAAAAACTTGAGAAACCGATTGCATTGATCTTTGTCCTTTAGTACACTTGACATGTCGTTCTCAACTCCATGTCTCGTCCGGTCAGTCTCAAACCTGGGGCACAGAAATAGATGATTAACAAACATAGAAACATTACACATATTACACATAACAGCTGTTTCTCCTGTCATCAGATGGGCATGTGTGAGCTTGGTGTGACCTATTCTGCATCTAGTTAACACAACCTGGTCAGCTCTGCAGAAGAATGTGGCTGGATTGTAGTCATCATATTCACATATACTTCTTAATTTACATTGGGCGTTGTTATTCCATTCCTGTCTGTCCAATTCTTGTAATTTTCTTTTGATGTTGGCGTGATAGTCCTGTGGTATTATGGGAAGGTTACTTCTTTCATCAAGTTGTGACGCCTCTTTTGCAGATCTGTCTGCCAGCTCATTCTCCGTGATACCCACATGAGCCGGAATCCATCCAAAAACTATGTCTTTACCTTTAAAGTTCAAGTTTCTTATCATACTAACAATGTCTAAAGCTAGCGGGTTTCCTGAATAAAAGACATTTCCAATAGTCGACAGAGCCAATTTGGAGTCTGTTACTATCAAAAATTTACGTTCATTGTCTTCGAGAATGAAGTCTAGTGCTGTGATGATGGCATATAATTCGCTGGACAGGACTGAGTACTTGTCGGGCAGTTTGGTTGGTATTACTCTCGTTGACGTTACAGCGGCACATCCCACCAAGTTGCTACTTTTCGAGCCATCTGTGTATATTTTGTTGTAGTTCTCATATTTGGCAATTTCTTCTCCTATTCTGGCTCTTATCTCTTGGTTGTGAATATTTGACTTCTTAGGATTGTTTGTCAGCTCCTCAGCTTTAATGTCGTGCATGGTCCATGGTGCATAGTCAGTGATACTGATGGGTTTAAGAGGGGGAATTTTTTCTGATATTGTGCTTAGTATTTGCAAAGCCCGTACAGTGATTGGTTTTGGTAGTTTCTTTTTGAAACATAATTTCTTCCTATGTCTGTATGTAAGCTGGTAAATTTGGTTCACAGGGTTGCCACAGTTAGCTGTAACTTTGATTATATATCCTACAATTAGATTTCTTCTTCTTTTATCCAGGGGTGGTAAATTAGCTTCCTGTAACATGCTTATCACCGGACTTGTTCTATATGCTCCGCATATAAGCCTGGCACCAGTGTTATTGATAGGATCGAGTATTCTTTTAATATTCGTATTTGCAGCATCGTAGAATATGCTGCCATAATCCATTTTAGCCCTGATCAACGCCTGATATGTTCTTCTAAGCACAGTATAATCGGCCCCCCACGCCGAATGGCTTATGATTTTCATCAAGTTTAGCCTTTTCGTGCATTCCACTTTCAGGCTTTTAATATGAGGTATCCAGGATAGTCTTTCGTCAAGTGTCAGGCCTAAGACTTTTAAGGTTTTACATTGTTTTATCTTGTGTTCACCGATATTCAGGGATAGAGTCTTCTCAGTGGATCGTTTCCTGGAGAAAATTATGAATGTGGATTTCGTCTTGGAGAATTTTAGACCAACTTCAGTGGAGAACTGCAGGATGGTGTCTAAGATGTTTTGCGCTATAACTGCTATGGAAGTCAGATGTTTACCAGTGATGCATATATTACAGTCATCCGCATACATGCTTACTATCGCGGGAGGTTTGATTTTGGTCTGCAGTTCATTTATTATCAACAAAAACAAGGTCACACTAAGCACAGAGCCCTGCGGTACTCCATTTGTCAGCATATATCTCTCTGATAAGACTCCTCTTACTCTGACAGTAATGTAACGTTCTTTAACGAAGTTATGCACGAACTTAGCTATGTTGCCTTTAATTCCATGTTTCGTTATTATGTCCATAATACGCCGTCGCCAAACCATCTCATATGCCTTTTCGATGTCGAGGCTTAGTACCACTGTGAACATGTTATTGGCGAATCCATTGTAGATGCTGTTCTCAATTATTGCAATGCTGTCTAAGGCAGATCGGTTCTTGCGAAAACCACTTTGAGGCGATATTAGCTGATGTTTTTCTAGGTACCATTTAAGTCTGTAGTTCACTACCTTCTCAAGTAATTTACACAGACAACACGTTAGGGCAATAGGCCTGTAGCTGTCTATTAAAAATTGGTCCTTACCAGGCTTGTGAATTGATACAATAACCGCTTCTGACCATTTTTGTGGGAAGACATTGTTTAAATATAGATAATTGTAAATCTCTAAAAGAACATTGATAGCTTCTTCAGGGAGCATCCGGATAAATATGTTAGGTATTCCGTCGGGACCGGCGCTTGTGTCTTTTAGTTGACGTATATTGACCTTAAGTTCTCGGAGCGTAATGGGTACATTCAGTTGTATGGAATCATCTATTTCATCTTCTTCTACTTCCAGATTTAGGGGAGATTTCTCAGTTTCTTCTTTATGTTTCGTGAAGCTATCCGCAAGGTTCGCATCACTAGAATTGGAGGCGAAAACTTTCCGAAGCTATTTGCAATATCGCACGGGTCATGAATGAATTGTCCGTCTGGCGTATACATAGACTTCGGGTAATTTGTTCTGAATTTTCCATCGATAGCGTTTATTTTCTTCCAAGCCTCCGTGTAGTTCAGTTTACTGTTTAAGGATGAAATGTATTCCTTCCAGCAGCTCCTTTTAGATTGTTTTATGATTCTTCTTGCCCTGGCTCGTGCTGATTTAAACTTGAATTGATTTTCATTTGTGTTATGTTTCTTAAATACATTAAACCAGTGCTTGTAATTCTTAACCGCTTCTTCACATTCCTTTGTCCACCCAGGTAGTTTCTTCTTACTTTTAGTATTTTTTGTTTTGGGTATAGTCACATCCGCTGTCGACAGTATAAGTTCTGTAAAGTTGTTCACAATATCGTTTATTTGCACTGAATCGTCGATGTTCAATTTCTTAAGGTTCTGAACTTTGCTCGCAATGATGTCTTGGCACGACTTCCAGTTGGCCTTTTTAAATATCCATCTGGGCATATAGATGTCCTCAGGAATAATCGAATTATCATATGACAATGCTATAGGATAATGATCACTGTTGTGAAGGTCTTCCATCACGTTCCATTTTAGATAGCTGGCCAAAGTTGGAGTGCAGATGCTTAGGTCGATGCAAGATGAGTTGCCGCTACCCGCATTGAAGTATGTAGATTTTCTGCAATCGTTCAAGACTATAAGATCTTCATTGTTCGCAAATTCACCAACAATTTTCCCTCTACGATCAGTTCTGGTTGATCCCCAAATCAAGTTGTGGCTATTAAAATCGCCGACTATCAGTACCGGGCCAGATATTTGTGAATATAAGCTGTCTAGGTGGCGAGATTCTAGCTGAAACGCATTAGGAATGTATACGTTACACAGATGAAAGCTACTACCGCCAATATGCAGCCGTATGACACATACTTCTAAGTCACTTGTAATAACGCATTCACTGCACTTGATCGACGTATGAACATAAGTCGCAACACCGCCACTGGCATTTCCACATATCACCCTGTTTTTATAAAAACATTGATAACCTTTTATATTAAAATAATACTTATTTTTGAAATTGGTTTCTTGGATACACAGTATATCATAGTTTTCGTCTTTTAGAATCTTCTGAAGAAATTCATATCTAGTGAAAAAACCGTTCACATTCCATTGTAAAATTCTTATCTTCATATTTGAAGATCTTCGCTTGTTAGTTCGTCGTTGTCAGACGATTCCTTTGAAGAATCTGAGATGACTGGGTCCTTAAGTTTCTTCATAATTCTCGTAAATCTTGATTTTATTCCTCTGTCAGACAGTAATGGATATATTTCTTTAAGCATTTCAATTAGCCTGCCTGTCTCTTTGGTGTAACTAAGAGATATTTGAAGAGGGTTACTTAAGCCATAAGTATTTTCCAGAAAGTCTTTTAGTTGCTCGTACGTTAGTACATTGTTGGATTCTTCTATTCTTTCTTTCGCTGGGGCTAGTTGCTCCACTATGCTTTTCTTGTTGCAAACACTACTAACGGTGTTCTCCCTGGATACCTTCCTTTTCTTTTTCTTAGTTTGTTTTGCCGAACCGTTAATTTTTCCTTGGGGACGGTTGAATTGTTCTTCCTGAAGTTCACTTGAATTGTTGCTGGGAATACTTGTGATCTGTGATAAGGCTCTCTTAACAGGCTTGCCTTGGTCAAGTGGGGGAAATTCATGGTAACTAGGAACCTTATCTCTTTGTTCGTTGTCAGCGGCTACATTGTTATCAATTATGTCTTCCGATTGGTTGAAGTTAATGTCTCCTACATTTTTACAGTTTTTGGCAATATGACCTTCTTCTTTGCAGTGAAAGCACTTAATGATACCGCTTGACATGTAAATCCAGTTTCTTTCTCCTTTGTATGTGATCAGTATAGCTTCAGGTATCAAACTTAATGAGTCTTCCGGAACGAACACCTGTCTTCGGAAACTTAAGATATGAGTAAACTGTTCTTTACCAAAACCAGCTCTGAGAAACGACACTTGAGAACTGCGTATCACTTTTAATTTATCTAGTTCATCTTCAATTACTGCATTAGGAATCATAGGATAAACATTTGAAATTACGATACGTTTCTGTCTACTCACAAGAGACCGAATATTTTGGGAGGAGCCCTCAATATTAATAGTCTTGTACTTCTCTGTTAATTCATCCACTAATTGCTTACTGCTCAAAAATACACACACTCTGTTATTTGAAATTTTTGAAGCATACGTGATGTGACTAGGCGAAACAATCGATGCTAAAGCTTCTACGTACCTTTCGAGGGGTGTGCTGTGGTCTTTGCCTTCAATTATAATACCTTGTTCCTTCTCCGGGTACATGGCATTGAGAACGACTCTGTTGTAACTTGGACGGCCGGTGTGGTTTCCTTCAACGGGCTGGCTCCTGTAGTCAGAGGCCTGCCCTCGGGTAGCGGCTTCGGCATCCGCCATTTATTTTCTGTTCCCCATTCACAATGAGAAACAGATCGATCGTAATCAGAACAGTTATATGCACTGAAGTAGACTGCTTACTTTACACTGACACTTAAACTTCTTGAGTTCGATGAAAACACGTAAACGAGTGACGACACGAACACGAGACAGACCGCGAGGCTCTACTGAGCGGGGCACACGATGT
>BLKR01011051.1:0-40003 GCA_011170035.1 Teleogryllus occipitalis
TGGATGAATTCAAGAAAATGTGAACAGAAATGGCAGTGGACAGTTCTACTCTTTTTTCAAAATGTATTTTTAGTGTTTATATCTCCTCCCGTGTTCGCCTTTCAATTAAAATGACAAATTTAAGTACAAAGTAGTTTTATTCTGCTGGGAAATTATTTCTGTACCAGTGGAGACTATTCTGAGCATATTCTATATTGACTCTAACAATGATATTGTGATGAACCCGACCTGCCACATACGTCAACCCACGCATGTGAGCAATGCGCGTAGCACACGGTCTGGATACCACGCAAAGGGGGGGGGGGGGAAACACCGTCACACCGAAGTGTGTCGGTAATCAGATGACAGGTGTGTGCGTTAAATTTATAAATAAAGGGCGCCAAACGGGCACTTACCTGACACCTGGCACCGGCATATGAGCACTTCAGGGGTGAGCACTCTGTGAATGAGGGCATGCACTGGGTCCACTACTGCTGCTAAGTTATAATAACTACAAAGTCATGTTCCTTTTTAAGTGTTAATCGCCTGAATGGCGAAAACACGTTTATTGCTTGTTAAAGTACATTTTGATCTCAAGGTTCCTTAAATTAAATTCTAATCTTACTTTTACAATAGATGACTTTTTTTAATGTCTTTAAAATGAATACAAAATATAATGGTCGTTGATTCTACCTCTTTCGATGATTGCATACCTGTGGTCGCCCTCAAATTAAATGCTGTCACGAACCGCGTAGCAGCAAGGCGCAGCCAGCCGGAAGCAGTAGTTCATTCGGCGCCAGCGTTCCTTCCCGTTCCAGTACTTCGCAGATCCGACGCTCGTAGTCAGGAAATGGTTGAAATGAGCCCCGATCGGTGGGTATCGGAGGGGGCCGTCAATCCGTATCAGGTCAGCCTCGATAACTCGGCTGTACTGTCGATCCTTACGGATCTACGCCGGCCCGTTGAAACGGAATAAATTCCAGTTTGTGATTTCAAACGGGCGGCCTGCACTCCGTTGGTCGGCCAACACTAATCGCTGGATCCAACTACCTCTCCTCAACACATCAGCCTGTTTGCTATGCCGTTCTCTCGCCTTCTATCTGTCATCTGATAAAACCTACTCTCTCGAGCTTCCTGCTTCGCATCCCCACTCTTTTCTAACTTCGCACATCGCTCCTTCACGTGATCAGAATTTCAAACGCTATTGGCCAAAATCTCAATTTCTAGAATATTCGACGCGAGTCGGAAGCCGATAGGGCATTTCCTAACTAACGTCATTTTCTGGGCGCTCGATTGGTGGTCTTTGTTGTGCGTGTGTTTTGGCCAGTACACCAGAGATGGACAAAGCAGTACTTTCTGCTGTCTCCGCGATGGTTGTATGTGTCCTATGGCATTACGTAAACAGTAGCCGGAATCTCTGTAATTCAACAGTTCCGGCGCCTCGTGTGAACAATGGCGGGCAGCCGCTCGCTCTTTGCCTAAGGGGTTGTCCCGGGGGGCGATCCTACCCTAGACGTAAATCTAGGAAAGGCGCGCGTTCGCGCGTCTTGCGCTGAGCCGTGTCGAATCAGGGGCTGTCCTAATTGGCGTGACAGAGGGGGGAAATTTGGGTCCGGCGACAAGCAATGGCCTCATTGCAATATATAATGAATTATTTAACATTTGTAGGTACTGTATAATTCAAAAAGATTATAAAATATCCCTGTGACAAACATTGTTTCAGTTCCTGGGCCAATGACCCCATCTTGATCAGTTTTAGTCCAGCTTCCTTTGATTCACCGAGAAAAATCCTGAAATTCCATGTGTTGCTTCTGAACATAAATGTAGATTTACTGTGTGCAGATTTTGTTGAGCTTTCTTTTTACTAGTTGTAGTAAGAGTATATCTGTGAGTTGTGTGATTTGCTATGTTATTAGCAATGTTATAAAATCAAAGATGTAGTTAATTTAACAAAGCAAGCAAATTTTCTGGAACTCGGAAACGAAAATTTCTATTTTTTAAATGACGCTAACCTTGTGTTGTGTTGGTACTTTTATTCATCATTTGATTATGTATAGAAAAAGATGGAAAGGAAGTCTGAGGCTCAAGAAAACAAGCGCAAATTATACATATCTGCCATACGTCACATGGAGTTTATACTGTTTTTTGACGAAACTAAATCATATCTATTCAAATTTTCTGACCAAATTTGTAAGGAACGAGTAATCAAATGTACTTTAATCTTTTATGTATTATCCTCGTATTTTTATATTTAATCCAAACTCTGATTCACCGAAATATTTATTTGCTTTAAACAAATGTTTTTCCATGCAGTGAAATTCACGTAATTCAACAGCTTGAATTTGTTTATTTTTAAAGCACGAGAGGTTGTATTGTCCTTTTTTAACGAAATACATTTGTTCAGAACTAAAGCCCATTTGTCACATGTAAAGATATTATCCTGTCGACAAAACACAATTAAAACAACTACAGACCTTTCAACAAGTTCATTATAATTTAAACGAGCGTCTCATTTAGAAACAGGTGGTGAAATTACTTAAACTAAGGTGACCTCAGGTCTCATAAAAAGCAGAGCGAGTTGATGTAAAAATACAATTTTTATTTATTATACGTCAAAAACAGTTAAAAACTGTGTGTGATATGCTATGGGGAGAAGTGAATTCTGTGAACGTTTTCATTATTCTGTTCCTACCCGAAGATACATACCACTTGAATTTTGAGAAGTATATATCTTAGGGTACAAATTATCATCAAATTTCTTAATCATAAATCATACAGCCGTGATATATAATTTTGTACGTTTAATCAAATTGAAGGCTTTGTATAGAAAACTAATTACACTTTAAAAAACACTCAAGTAAGTAGTAATGTCAAAATCTCGAAAGTAAGTAATATGGCCAAACAATGTGCTTAGTATTGGATTAAAAGGAATGTCTGCAACTTTCTGAATTTTCTCTAACTTATGTAGAGATTATACAATGTTACAATTGCCAAAAAATGTCAAAATAAAATATATATTCATTCAAATTAACTAAAAATAATTTCTAAAATGAAAACACAATAAAAAATAATTCATTTTAAAAATAGTTGATGTTTCGCCAGGATTTTTTTAAATAAACACCAATTAAGAAAAGTAAACAGGCACTCAGCATATTCCCCAATTTCTATTCTTTATTTTTAATATTTTCCTTTTTATCTTCTTTTCAATTTTTCATTCTTATAACTGTTAATTATAAATGCAATCATGTCGGCACCAAAACTTATAAAAAATCTCCAAAAAGACACCAAGTTTTGTCTTAATTTTCTTCTGAAATAGAGCAAAAGACACCTACAAAATAGCACATGTCTCATTTTTGACAAACTCTGTGAATTTTTGAACATTCTAAAGGTTACAAATAATACATCGAACTTCGATCTGTTGTAGCACTAATAGGTTAAATTTTTTTATCGATTTCTTGAATTTATTCTTTTGAGGTTTACGTGAGTGTATCCTGTCGAAAGAATTCTTGATGCCAAAATAAGGAAGATGAAGAACTGTATTAGTACAGGACAGTTGATTTGAAGCGAGTATTTCTTACATACTAATCTTACATTCTTACATACTAATACATACTAATTACGTGTGAAACATGTATTTCTACCGGCCTACGTTCTCCATCCAGTATTCTGTCCCCTCGCATAGAGGCGACCTTAGGAGCGAGAGCGTGACCCTGGGATCTATATTTTATGACGCCGCCCGCGACCGAAATGGTAGATGGCCGGGTGGAATGCCCGGTGGAAATGTGTACGGTCCGCCCAGCCACTCCGCCGTGTCAGAGCCCTAGACGAGAAGTGCGCTGGAAAAACGAGGCTGCATTCCAGGCGCGCGGCGAGGGGAATGAGGATGAGAATAGGACTGAGGACATGAAGCCAAGGGCTGGCCTCTCGGCCGCCGCCCTCCTACCATCTCCGATTACTCCTTCCTGGGTTTCCGCTGCCCTATTCGCGCTACAGAAGCCGCCGCTCACTTACAGGATAACACATAGTGTTGTGGGATTGTGCGTGTCTTACGCCGAGGTTGGCTGCACGAGATCATTGGCGGCGCTGGCCGGCAGGTGCGGCGGGCAGGGTAGTAGTGGGTGTTTGAAGGTCGGCGGTGAAGGTGCCGTGCGAAAGACAGTCAGACGAGATGAACCGAGTAGAATACAACGCCTGTATTGTTTTGAGTGATTTTGAGTTATTTGATTTATGAGTGATCGCAAGGACTGCATGTACACAAAGTGGAAAGAGAAAAGAGAAAGACTTGTGGAGTTGTGGGGGTTGTGTGTGTGTGTGTGTGGGGGGGGGACAGGATGTGCTTTGTTTGACAATCGTATTCCTGTAACAAGTTGTTATTGAAACTTTATTGTTGAACTTTATGTATCTATGTGTTATTTAAAGAGTTTTCCTCTCCGGATCCATCCCCCACAGTGTTTACGACTACCCTGTATCCTTAAAAACTGGCACGTTCCAGCAAATTCCACTCACATGCATTCTAACACAGAAATAAGATTCAAAAAACAAATGGAAACTACTTAGATTATTTTCATTAGACATCAACACAGCAATCAGAGAGAGACCAATACTTTACTCGTTGGGTGACAGAGAAAAGAACATGATAATTAGCTTGAAATGTATCATTTCTCATTTGACGTAAACAGTTTAAAATGTTAGATTATTTACATTAGTGCTGTTTTGTATCAAATGAATATTGTGCGGATTTTCTCGATCCTGCTATTTTGAATGCAGCACATGCACAATATATGTACTTCATTTGTAAAGCACCTGACACTTTCAACAAAAAGAATACTCTTCCACCCACTAGAATATTACTTTATACACCTATTATGTCTTTGGAGATAGTCTACACATTCAACTGTTGCCGTGTTGGAATCTATGAAACTTCATTTAGTACAACTTTTCATTTTTCACTACATCTGTCTGAGTTAGAGAACAGAAAATATTTTCTTGCTCTATCAAACACACATACAAGATCATAATATAACCACTGTGAGACAACAATGTGTCAATTGTGAAATTACATTGCACTGAATTACGGATTATTTTATATCAACTAAAGGACAAGAAAAACACGGCATTATTAATTGGTAACGAAGTGAACTACCATCTGCAAAGCTCGAAGATTTATTGCGTGTGTTTACATTAGTTTTTTTTCAATCATACAAGTAACTCTTTCATTCAATTGTGAGTTTCAGAGTAAAATGAGTCTAATTGTTTTTTGGGCGGAGAGGGGGGGATAATATATCACATACCTGAATGCTAGATATTAGGTGCCTATTATGAGTGCCGACATCTGATGTCTGAATGTTTAACTGCTTTCAAGAGTTATTATTTCTGTTGGAGGAAAGATAGCCTAAGTGGCTGTTTGCCGTTGTGTTTCCTTGATTATTAGAACACACTATTATTCAGCGTGCAAAAAGGAAAGAAATAAAATAACGCCATCTTTACTTTATATTTATTTTATTTATCATTATCTTAGTTTAGTTTTCTATCATCGTTTATTATTTTATGCTTTGTAACATTCAAACTGTGTGCACGAAGGATACAATATTATTTATTCAATCATCATATACCATCTTATTGTGTTCTGTTTCCAACATCTCGTGATGCACCAATCGCGCCATATGCATCCAAAATATCGTACATGTCACTGTATGAAATTGAGTTGAAGTAACATAAACAATTTTAATAATTTAACGCTCGGGTATCCTTTTCTCGTTTTGAAAATCAAAATACACAACTTTCAAAAAATATTTTATTTTTCCCATGCTATAAAACATGACGTTTCGTGTAATAGTTTTACGCGTCATCAGGTGTGAACAAAATTTGTATAAATTTGTTTACGTCAGACATATTATGGTTGATCAAAAAAAATTAAAAATCAGGATAAAAATAAAATACGCAAAACTAAGGGAAAATATTGCCAGTGAAATATGTCCATCTTTGCTTTAAGGAGAAGAGGGGAAGTAAAAGATACCTGAGTATTAAATTATGAATATTATGTGTCAATCACTCTCTTTTATAGTTTTGACTGCTTCTAAACAATTTTATTTAAATCCGGAATTCTTGTGTGACAAAAAGTCAGAAAATATGTAAGGATGAAAAAAATTACAACAGTTTTATGAATTCTTGGAGTACGGTTTAAATGATACGATCAGCAATAGGAAGTAGTTCTCCGAGCGTGAATTCGCAGGTGAGAGGCCCTGAGTAGTGACTTTGACTAACGGGCCGCCGATTTGAATTCAAATAACTGCTTTATTTTTTTTTAATTTTTTGGTAGTCCCATGATTGTTCGAAATTGTTTTCTATTCTGTATTTTTTATGTTTTGTAATTTTATAACTTAAATTTGTCTAGAGTCAACCCATTGTTTCTGTTGACTTGGTTATTTGATTTATGTTACCATTGCCATTTTGTGTTTAATTTGTAATATTAAAAGAACGAATTCGAGAATTAGTCAGTGCTTCATTTATAAATTTTAGATCCCGAAACGCGCCCCAAATGAGTTATTAATTTAATAGAAATATTTATGTAGTTACAATAAAATGTAATAATTATTCCCGAGGTACCGGATCGCCGTTCCATCGCGTTTCACCAGAAATACAATCCTGTAAGTAGTGTATGTAAGAGATGGTGAGAAAGGCAGAGAAGCAGCTGGATCCACCTTGCAAAGAGCGCTCAGCATCAATATGCAGGGATTGCCGTGACTTACCACGCGTAAGTGATCAAGTTATCAGGATGGCAGATGCCCTAGTTGTTGATACTGTTATCCACTGCAAACATTCATTCAAATCACAATAAGCAGAGGTATCCCTAATCTAATGGTGATAATAAGTGCAAATACGTAGTTCAGTTGATTGATTGTTAGTGATTCCGGGCGCGTCAACTACTATGGTCATTAGTCCCGAAAGCGTAGTGCATGTTTTTGCTCGGAAGGTGGCGGTGATCTTCCCCGAGATCCGGAGTGGCGAGATCCGACGTGGACCTACTGTCGGCTAGCTGGTTTTCACTCAACCAAGTGTATCCCGGCAGCGCCCCAGTCGGGACAAGCTCTAAGCTCCTGACCGGTCTCCCGGCATGTTTTAGTATAGTGCATGTGTGTGTGTGTGTGTGTGTGTGTGTGTGTGTGTAAGGGGTGAAGATATGACAAGGAAGAGTAGAAAAGGTCGCACGCGGTTCTTGGTCCGTTTGTTACGGTACTACTCCGGCATTCGCCTAGTGTTGATGGGTGAAACCACGGAAAACTACCGATCAGAGCAGCCGGCCTCTATAATTCTCTTCCAGACAGCGACTGAATTCGACCTAGCTTACAAGCTAGAGTCGAAATTCCTGCTACCGTCGGGACTCGATCTTAGGACAGAGGGACTGCAGTGACATCAGTTGATGCCCTGAACCATCTCTCCCGGTACGTAGTTTAGTAATTGCAACACCTTCCGAATTAAATGTAATACACACCCTATTTATATGTTCTGAGAAAACCTGAGAGTCGTCAAATATTCTTAAAATATTAAGAAGCAGTAATGTATTTTAGCTTTCATACACTAATATGTAAGCATCTTTTAACAAAGGTGATCAAAATTATATGTAAATTCAAATGCATTATTTAACATTTCTATAATTCTAAAGATTAAATGTCTGTAATAAGAATTGTACTTCAGCTTCCCAGTCAGTCGCCTCCATTTCAATCAGGTTTTTTATTCAGCTTCCCTTGATCAATTGAGCAAATGTTTACATCTGCCCATAAACGTAGTTTCAAAATCTGCCCATTTTTACCACTGTGGGGTGTTAGTGGATAATTTAGGAATTTCATCAACGGTACCTTCAAATAATCGTCCTTCATGCTCCTTCAGTAGTTAGTCGATTACTTCACGTGGGACACAAAGGGAGACAAAATATATAGGTTTTCGTTGTAAATAGTTTCTAGCACGCATGGAGAGAATATTTTTTGTTAAACAATGTTGCCAAAAACCTAATGTTAACTTTATTGATAATTCAATTTAATACGGTACTAAAGTGAGGGTACTGATTACGGAGCTCAAGGAAACTATCGCAGTTTGTATTTGTGTCCTATATGTCACACAGATTTTTCTGAACTGTTTTTACGTTAAATAAATCAATAACTATAATGTGGAAAAATATGAACGTGAAAAAGTCTGCCGTCAGTTGTAGGTGCTTATGTCACCCCTTTAGTTAACTAAACTTACGTAACTAAATAAATATCTCTCGTGCCTCATTACTAGAGAGTTGAAAATGTCATTTCGATGGATAAGCTTCAATCGGAAAGCAGCCTGTGTTACGTGAGTCCTGCCATCAAGCGCAGGATTGTTGTGTGGTTACGAGTTACACGCAGGAGCCTGGGGCTTTTGCTAGCCCAGTTCGGGCGACGGGCAGGGACAGAAATTGATAGGTTGATGAAGCCAGGATAACGTTTCGCATGAGAATAGGATATAACAATTTGACCTTTTGGAGCAGCAGCTCAGGTTTTAATAAAAAGGAAATTGATAATTATTCTAATGCCGCACATTGGCCGCTAATGTGGAATATTACATGGTATGACACATGTGGCGGAAAATCCAAATCTATCTCTTTTCAAACTTTTGAGGTGAATGAATCCATAGTTTCACAAACAAATGTTTTTGAAAACGGTTTGCCTTTGGCAAAGTGATAAGTGTCCATGACTGCTGGTCACACAGGAACTCGGGGAAAATACAGAAATTTTAATGTTGCTAATTGTGTGCAGAAATTAAAAGAAAAAAAATATACAACTTTATGATACTATGAGAGTTGTGTATGAGTTTGTTAGATACCTTGGAACTTGGAAAAATCCGAAAACAATGAAATAGTTCCTATTTTGCTTAAAAATTCATCTATTTGAGTGTCATCATAATGCACGTACCGTCTGAATTATCATTCTCACGGCGTCAGGAGTGAGCATTCTATGATAAGAAAACCACTTTGTGACTTTGATCATCTATTTGTTTGTTTTTGTTTTGTTTTTTGACTTTTTATTTTTTACTGCAAGCCACTAGACTATATTACTGATTTCAAGTATTTGCATAAATTATCGGAAATCTATGTAGCCTTCGGCTAAATGAGAGGTGACTACGATATCGTTAGGGACCCAGAAAGTCGGGGAAAATCCAGAAACCAAGAAATAATATTGATTTTGATTTAAAACCCACAAGGCTCCAAGGAAGAAGCCGCCCGCCATGCAATATTTGCTATTCACCTTCTGCGTTATGAAAAAGCAATATTTTCGTTTTATTGGTACGTAAGGAATTAATTTACTAGATAGTATGTGCTACATTATGTTATTGCAGTAGTGTCTTTTTATCAAAATATTTAATTTATTGCTGTATTATTTGAGACTAATTTTCGTTCTTGTTTGATTTGTAAAAAAATAATTTTGTGTGGTTTTGACCAGCTTCATTTTCGCTGCCGCAGGCTGCTAGTTTCGTGCTAAAAATAATACCTGAATAATAAACTTTCGTTTAATACTATTTTTTTCTCATGTGTACGACATGGCTGTATTTGAACTTTCGTTCCTACGTTCCACCATATCAAATCAATTTTTCAAACATTTCTTTTGAGTAATGAATTACTGCTTTACAAATTCAGATAAAACGAAACTCAATGTATATTTGCTTTAGATAGGAAGGTTGTGTCGCGCCATTGTAATACTCTAAATCATATATATTTGTAACAATTTTCTTCCCGTTACTTGGGGAACTAAAACACATGAGAGTTCATATCATGACAGAGCCATTTGTATATTTTCATATGATCATTTAATTCTTTAAGTTCATATACTCTCCGTCTTATTGATGAAACCCTAACTTATTCGTTTTTCGGAGCATTCTTCAGAACCTAATATGAATTATAGTATCCTAATATTTTAATACCATAACAAAGAATCACATATAACAAAGGAGAGAACATGTGATATGCTATTTTCATGAGAATGTTAGCATTTTACGTCGTCTGTATGCGTGTGTGCCTCAAGGGGCGGACAGGGGTAAATAATGTACTGTAACACTGAGACAGTTCAGTTACGTGTTTAAACACACACACCGTTGTTCCCTTACACACATACGTGCATAATTCAGAAAGCGCCGGAACATTGTTTACTTGGTTCTCGGAACAGGGTGTTCTCTTTAAAGGGGCAAAAAGAAGCTGTGCAAACAAATCCGAGAGATTTTTAAACACGTCTTTGCCGCCCATTCAACCAGCGCTAAAGCGTCGAGATGCGCAATAAAAACACGCGACGACGGTATTTAAAAGCGGCCTTCGCCGTGGATCCGTTCGATTGTTGAAGATGAAACCTGTTTGCCGAGAGCCGTCTGCAGCGGTTAGAAGCGTCCGCGCCTCTGACGCGCCGCCGCCCCCGCCGCCTTTTCCCGCGTTGGCAGGGAATAAATTTTCCATCGCTCGGAGAGAGCTTCCTCTCTCCGGGTCGCTCGGTCGCCCGATGGCTGCGCCGCTCGGCCGTCCTGCGGAACACGGGGTGCGGGGCGGGGAGCGGAGAGGAGGCGGAGGGCGTGGGGCGAGGGGCGCGTGGCACGGGGTGGGAGAGGGCGTGAGGCGAGGGGCATGCGTTGCGGGGGCGTGGGATGCCTGGCGCGGGGCATGCGGAACGCGGGGAGCAGGGTTCCTGGTGGTAGATGCATGGCACGGGGTGCGAGAAACGCGGGACGCGGAGCACGAGACAAAGAGTACGGGGCGAGGGATGCGGGGAAGGCGTGGCGCGGGAGCCCGGCACAGGGAGTGGGAAGACGGGGTGCGTGGTGCTGCATGCATGGCATGGGGTGCAGGGACCGCGGGGCGCGGAGCACGAGACGAAGGGCATGGGGAGGGGGCGTGGGTTGCGGGGAAAGCGGGGCGTGGGGAGCGGGGTGTGTGGTGCTACATGCATGGTGCAGGGACTCGGAGCGCGGGGAACGCAGGACCAGGGCAGCGGGGCGCAAAGCATGAGACGGTGGGCGCGGGGCGTGGGCGCGGGGCGTGGGCGCGGGGCGTGGGCGCGGGGCGTGGGCGCGGGGTGCGTGGCACGCGGGGAGCGGGCGCGGAGCACGAGGCGAGGGGCTTGGGGCTTGGGGCGTGGCGGTGAGCGCGTGGCGCGGGGCGTGTGGTGTGTGGCGCGTGGCGCGTGGCGTGGCAGCCTGCGGTCATCGCCGCTGCGACGCGCGACGCGCAGCACGCGCCGCTCTGCGCACGGCACGTACTCAGCCCAGAACGTGGCTCCGCGAACGCGGCCTTCATTACTCGCCGGAGAACGATTAAGAAGTGTCACGAAGAGCGATGGCAAACATCTCCCTCAATGCGGTTTCGTAATTTATTTCAGTTGTCAAAATTCCATTAAGGGCAATGGCATTACATAACTCATTGCAGAGATGTGCTGTAATTCTTACAAAGTAATTTTCATAAAACAACAAAAAAGACACACTACAAGGAAGGAGAATTAATTATTAATTATAAGCAATTAAATTGTTATTTATGATTTTACAAAATGCCCTATAATTATCTGAATGATTTTTCAAAATATCGTCATATTGAAAGCACATTATTTTATCCCCAAGAAAAGCACGTTATTTGTATTTTCATCTAACGTCCTCAAAACTTTGACAACCAACATGAAACTATGCAAAATACATTTGTGAGATTGATGTATAAAATATATCAAAAATCTCATAATAATAACAACAACAATAATAATAATAATAATAATAATAATAATAATAATAATAATAATAATAATAATAATCGTTCATTGGAGAAGCTAATGACTAACTGAATGAGCCAGCCAATTTTGCCACAGAGGTGCCGCATTTGTCGAGGTATGTATCCCGCAAAGCATTTATAATTATCTACGGCGGCCAAGAGTTTGTGATTGAAACCGATTTGCAAACTGCATTTAATACAAAAATTCACTTTATGCATTTTCCAGAACAGTTCACTAGGAAAAAGGAAAAAACTGTTCGTCAAAAAAGTATTTTGGCATAAAATTTGAAACAAATTTGAAATGAAATCTGCGTCGGGTGGAGTTTCGTCGCCAACTTGGATGCGCTCACCGAAACTTTAATTGCGCCCTAAACGTAAAGCCCCGTAAAAATATTATTGTAACTTGTGTTATTTTCTATGCATACAGGTGCCTAAGAATAAATGTGACAAACATTTAAGATAAGTTTTGTCATTGAACATGTGGTGGCAGTCTAAATTACACTTGTGACACATGACCTGAGAGATATGCTTCAGACGCAAAGAGATTTCGTCTACCTTGCTCATCGCATTCTTTTTGTAGGCAAGCCGCAATTCATCACTGCTCTGCATGCTGTATTCCAAATACCTGGAGGAGCATCAAATTACTTCCAATATTCAGGTAATCCATTACGCTATAATTGATTAATACATAGAAAATTATGTACTACATTTTAAATTATTTCATTAATACAATTGCATTTTGAAATCTCCGGCACTATTTTCATTATCTGAAGAAAAATATCAATATTTAAAATTTAAAAAATCACTTGAAAGACAAAGGAACTAATAGTGATAAACATCGCATACTTTCTCGCATTAATTGCAATTTTCACAATTTTCGAGATTTCAGAGAGTTTATCAAAAATGTAACCTGCGCCATTTTAATAAGCATATTATGCTCAGGTCTCAATTTCGGTGAACTCTCTATAAATCTCTCTTCAAAAATTATAAATAATGTAAGAAAATGAGCCGTTTAGAACCACAAATTTCCTTTCTCGTGAAAGAAAATCATATTTGTGTTTTTCTCTTGAAAAATCGACATTTTCCCTCCTCCAAAGTACATAAATCTCAAAACTGCGTAGTAGTAACTACATAGTAGTAACAACGTAGTAGTAAGTACGTAGCACTAATTACGTAGTAAGAGATTTATGTAATTGAGAAGAGAAAAAGTGCAAATATTTTGAGAGAGAAACACTATTGTTTTTCTTGAAATCTGTCTGTTGGTCCCTGAACAACATTAAAGCCTACATTATACACAGGATTTTCACCATAAAAGGTAATCCTCGATCGATCAGGATAAAATGTGACTTAAGAATTTCAAACTGATATGTTCAATTTTGATAGTATTTTACGAGAAATTCGTAGGATATTTTCGAATTTTCTCAAAATTACTGAATTTTGTCTTAAAATTTTGGCCTCAGACAGCTAACAAATCTTATGAAAATGATAGAGACCCAATTCCTCGTACAATGTTTGAATGATTAAAAATATTGTACGTATACATTTGGCATTTTAGAGTTTTTCCAGCTAGCAGTGTTCCCAAGGCTGGTCACTGTATTTTTATTTACTACCTAAGCCTGGCGAAAGGGAGATATGTGGCGATCACGAAATATTACCTTCACCATACCTAGCATACCTGGCCTACCTGAGTCTTTACGATTGTAATGGAAAGAAGACGATTGTAATGGAAAGTTACCCCATTTTGTTGTCCACCATTTGTGGGTTCTTGATACCGAAATATCGATTGACGGTAAAACGTCTGTTTGCCCGTCTGTGATGAATATTAAGGCTTAAAACTGTTCAGATGAGTTTCTCCAAAATTGATATCCTTCGATCGATATTAACGAACTCGAGGCTCTGAGAGTTTGAAACCGATGTTTTGATAATTGGGGGTACTGCATTCACGAAATCTCAATTACATTTCCAAACTTTTCTAAAAAAGGGTTTAAATTTCTTTATATTTTATTCTAGTGTGTATCAAAGGACGATAAATAGGTGTGCTGGTCCCATTGTCAGCGAACTCTGTATTTTTGGAAATTGCAAAATTTTTGCATAGAAATATTTTCGATAAATGTAATCAGTGGTAAAAATCAGATCTTTAAAAAAGACGAAAAAGCAATTTTTTGTTTAATTTGCTTTAAAGTTAACGCAATTTATTAAACAATCTTTAAAAAATTGTAACTTAAAATTTTTAATTAAAATCTGAAATTGTTACTTAAAATCTTTCTACGGATAGAGTAAAGACCGCTTAAAATTGGTTCTGGTCTTACATTCGTTGAATTCTCTGAATATTTGAAAATTTTCCAATCTCTTACGTTAGTTTGGTTGAGATTTTCACATGATGGCTGAGGTGTTAGAATGTTAGAAATTGCAAATTGTCATGATAGTAAACGTTATCAATAATACAAATAAGTATGTATTCTTGTCATATCATTAGAAAATAGGTGTCGCAGGTTGGTTTATGATCGTTTCTTTCTTCACGGAATGAGTAACATGTAGTAGAAAATTAACAGTTTATATGCTATCCATGTAAGGTGCTATACCGTTCATTATATTTGTAATAAAAGTCATAGATGAGATGAGATTACTTCCTGCTTACTACGTGCATAAGAACGATAAATGTACTGAATAGAGAAAACCAAGTAATACTGAAGAAATTAATGTCACAATTTGGATGGAAATACAGATTTTTGAGTTCACAGATACCGAAACAGTGTTTTTCCAAAAACTTGTCTATGATTTCGTCTGTCCGTTTGTGTGTGAACAACACTATCAGACTCTTTAAATTTGGATACTTTATGTGAACACTCTAGGCCAAGTTCCCAAAGACGGAGCAAATTTTACGAACTGCGCATAACGAAGTTTTTACCGATAGTGCGAATGGATGTTATGGTGTTGAATGCATGAAACCGTTACTTATCATCTCAACTTAGAGATCACAGATTGAATAAGATGCCCCCTTATTCCTCAACAGCTACATATACAATCCCACGTGTTCCAACCGGAAACAACAATGTTGTAACCCAGACTGTGGGTGCATTGCCATGCCCTTTGAGAGTCCTGTCGAAATAGCTGGGCGCAGGGGAGTGTGGTCGGGGCGAGTCTTCCGCTCCAGCGGAGGGCGTCCGCGCCGCGCGCCCAACCGCCCGCAGGGGGCGCGGTATGCGTGACGGCCGGCGCTCCATCAGCGCCCGCCGCAGCTTTCGCGCTCCCTGCATGTTTGGCGACGATAGCCCCGCGCGTGCCAGCGGCGCGCTCGCCCCCGCGCCCACCCCTCACCACGCCCCCTCCCGTCCTGCCCCACCTGCCCCCGACTGTCCCACACCTTCCCCGCGCCTTACCCTTCACCAACCCTTCCCCCTGCGCCCACCCTCCCCCGCGCCATCACTACACCCCAGGCTCGCCCCCACGTTTTCCCCGCGCCCTCTTCCGCCTCCGTCACCCATCCGGCTTCCTTCCTACCTCGCGCCCATCCTTGCCCAGCGCCCGTCCTCCCCTGTGCCCGCCCAACCCCGTCCCCGCTCTTGACCCGTGCCTGTCCCGTGTCCCTGCTGCGCCGCTTCGCATAGCCCTCCGACCCCCATGCACACTCCACACTCCGCCCCACCTGCTGTACAAAGTCCACCAGCAAATCTGGCGAATGGCCACCAGTCTGGAGAGCAACCAGGGGAGAAACAAGTACAGAAAGATGGAGAGAATAGAAGAGATGGAGGAAACATGTTTTACTCTCTTTACGAATGCTAATGTTACAATGTAATGGTACAATGTAATGTCAACAAAATTAATAATTTCTTTGAAATTTTTATAATATGTTTCATCAATTTTGACAGAAATAATTCAAACATTCTTCAATGTTACTTCATTGATACCAATATTTTTTTACATTGGAGTGAAGATTTACAGTTTTCAAATGTTTCAAACCGGCTTTCTTGATACTTTTATTTATTCTATATTAACCGTAAATAGTACAATATCAGATGTTTCAAATTGGTTACGAAATAACAAATTAATAGTAAATGAAAAGAAAACTGTTTCAATGCTGCTTACGTTACCTTAGAATACCAGAATCCCTACCACTCATTACGACTCATTACGACACATTATTGAAGAATTTATTTATTTATTTAACGTAAAAAACAGTTAAAAACTGTGTGTATGGGGAGAAATAAATTTTGTGGACGTTTTCAAAAATTCTGTGATCCCTACCCTAAGCCATATCCTACTGGAATTTTGAATACTGAAAGAAAATGAGCGTTTTTTGCGAGGATTGTTAACAAAAATATTCCATCCGATGTAATGAAATATATTTTCAAGGGTAAATCAGCAATAAATTTGGGCTACCATTCATCGTGTCCTTCGTCAAGGAATAATAATTCCTGCCGCAACATGGAGAACGATAATTTGAATAACTATATTTACCACTGAATTCTAGAAGACGGTGAAGAGATAATGAAGTTACATTTATGTCCAGAAGCAAAACAAGGGGTCATCTCAGCATTTGCTAAAAGGATCAGGGAAACTGGACGAAAATCCTGATCGATGTGGGGGTCACTGACCCGCAGGCTGCAGTACAATACTTGTTACAGGTTGTTTAAAATTATACAGTCCAAATGGTAAATAATACATTAAATATCACTGTTAAAATAACGACCTTTTGATGCTCAGTATAGTCTCTAATTGTAGAGAAACAGTTATACAGCAGAAATGATTTGGCATTTAAACTTTTCTATCGAATTTAATCGTTTAATGTAATCTGGCAAACTGTTGTAAAATAATGTACATGTAATATATGTGAATTTTTTGTAATGAGTTGTTGATACTGTCATCTGATGAATATGATTTCTACGTCGAGTGTTATAGTAATAGACATATGCGTTTTCTGAAAATATATTCCCGCCCTTAAGCAAGTCATTTTCCACAAAAACTACTGATTCGTAAATAAACAGACTAGGTAATGGTAAAATTCCTAGATTAATAAAGAGAGGCTTACAAGAATCACGTGGGTGGGATTTGCTTATTATTCGTACAATTCTTTTGTGTAATCTAAAAGTGTGGAAGCAATAAGATGTATTTCCCCAGAATATTATGCCATATCTCAGATGGGAATGAACATTAGCGAAATATACACAACGTGCAGTATGAAGGCTGACTGAATTTGAATGAATTCTGAACACGTGGCACAATTAACTTAATTTTGTGTTCAATTCATTTAAATAGACGTTCCATCTGACGGTTGAATAGAGAGACCTAAATATTTTGTTGCCATAACATCACTCAATGATTCACCGTCCATTTTCTCTGGAGTTCAGAATTGTTTATTTGAAATGAAAAACTGCATTTAAATTGTTTTTTCTGTTAATTTTTTATTACGGAACCAATTTGAAACATCAGATATTGTACTATTTACGGTTTCTTTATTGCAAAGGATATTCGTATCATCCGCAAAGAGAACCGTTCGTCCGTTTCGAATCGTCGAGGGCATATCGTTTACGTAAAGTAGGAACAGAATATGGCCTAAAATGATCCTTGCGGAACTCCACGTGCAATTGGCAAAGAGTCGGAAAGCTGCGTACATAATGTTCCATCATTTCAGTAAGGAATCGTTGTTTAAGGTACAAACATAACCAATCTAGGGCAATGCCACGGATTCCATATGAAGGTAATTTCGAAAGTAAATGTCAAGATCATTGACGGCAAAGCTTTAGAAATATCTAAAAATAATCCAATAGGTGCTTCGTTTTGATCCAATGATGAGGCGTCATCTTAAGGAAAAGAAAATATGACTTTTCGTTGATTTTGATTTTCTAAATCCATGTTGGCACTATGAAAGCTAATAATATTCGCTCACGATTCCCTTCGAGCAATCCCTTTCATGCAATCCATTTTCCGCAGTCTCATAGTACAATCCCCAAATGAAATCTCTTCCACACAAAGGTCTGTACTGCAATTTCCACAGTGGAGTTCCGTTGCGCAATATCTTACGAACACCTCCACCATAGTTTCCCCGCCACACCACTCCGCCACAAAATTGTTGCTATGAGACCCTGCAGGAGCATCCCAGCCATGGAATGCCCGCTATGCAAACTCTACCATGTAACGCATCTACGCAATTCAAGCCGTGCCATCACCATGCCATTCCCACAATTCTCGACATGTAACCATTACTAACAATCCTCATCACGCAATATCACCCACGAAAATCGCGCTTGGCAATCCTGCCACTAAGACCCTACCAGGCAATCCCCGCCTCGCAAAGTTCGCCCCGCCCCGTAACCTCAGTCACGAAATTCCCACCACTTAATTCCCGCCTCGCAATTCCCGCCACGCAGTCCCCTCTTTGCAATATCTACCTCGCAATTTCCGCAACTCAACCCGCGCTACACAATGCCCACCATACAATTTTCGCCGAACAAACCCTGCTACGCAATTCTGGTCATGCAATCCCCGATTCACAGTCCTCGAAAAGAAATCTCTGCCTTGTAGACCCCACCACACAATCTGCGTCGCACAATCCCCGCCTCGCAATCTCCGCCTCGCAATCCCCGCCATTCAATCCCCACCACACAAAACCCGCCACGTAACCCCCAACACGTAATTTCCCCCATGCACTTCCCTCTACAAATCCCCACCAAGCATTTTCTACTCGACTGGGCTCCCTCGCCTACCTATCGTCCGCACTGTGGAACCTGCAACCCGTGCTCGCATGGTCCCTTGACAGCGTCGCTGCCTCCGCCCCCGCCGTGCCGTGCCACGCCACAGTCGCAGCGGCGCGCGCGTGCCGAGGCGTGGCGGGGCGGGGTGGGAAGGGGCGAGGTGGGGCGGAGCAGGGAAGGGCGGGTTGGGCAAGGAGGGGTGGGGGGGAAGGGGCAGGGGCGGATCGAGTGGGAGGTTGAGGGCGCCAGGTGCCGCGGACGGACGCAGCAACATGCGAGCAGGCGGGCGGCGCGCTCCGGAAGGCCCAAATGCTGTCGTTCCGCTCGCTTTGACCTGCTTCCAGGCCGAGCGGGGGCCCATAATCTCTGCTGTAACATTCAGGTTGTGGTGGTCGGTTTGGGGTGGCTGGTGCTCTTGTAACCCGTTCCAAAAAAGGTTCCATGGTGAAGTTAAAATTCATTCCTTTCTCCAAATATAATAGCGAATCCAAGACTATACCAGCATAATTATTATGACCCTAATTGCTTATCTCTGCCATGAAAATCATCGAAATGCGTTTATGAATTGCAATGAAATGCTTTACTCTCTAATCAGACTCGTCTCAGCGTAAATGAAATGAATGTTTACGTCGAAACCCGTAGACGCCAGGGTTATCTGAATTGAAGGAAAACAAAGAATTCAAAGTGAAGAAAATTAATTTTTAATTGGAAGTCAGAATAATGGAAGGCCCCTTCCAGTATTCTGACTTCCAATTACGATTTCAGGGAACAATATCCAAATGTTGTGTGCTCGATATTTTAGTAGAACGAAATAAAGTATAGCATCTTGTAACGAGGTAAGTGCATGGAGCGTGAGAATGGAATGGCGGCATGCGGAGGGCAGCGCCTCTGTCGGCAGGTCTATGAGCGAGAGCCCTGCGCTAGAGCCGGCAGTCGGAGGGGCGACTGGGTGTTTGCGATCGCTGGCCAGTGGAATGCGCGGTGCTAACTGTGCACACACGGCACGCGGGGCGCTCACTGCTTAGCATCAAGGCGAGGCCAGCATGCCATTGCCGCCGCCGGTTCCAGTGCTGACAGCGCTCAGAGGCGATGTGAGGAATGAGGGTGAAAGATGAAATGAAAGATGTGGCAACTTACTCGTACATAAGGTCGAAGAACGAGATGCGTGGAAGTGATTGAGCGCATATGTTGATAATTAAATGGGTAGCAAAAGGAAACGTTGAAAGTGTGAAAACATCAAAATATTTTTACGATAATAAAAGGATATGGAGCCAAGAAAAAAGTTATTCGGTAAATATAGACAAGTCAATTACAATGCTGACCAGAATGCTTACTGCATCCGGCGGAATGCAACATATAAGTCTATAAGAGCTCTGAGTATAATTTTCGTGAGACATTGACAAGTGTTGACATAGTATTATTTGATTGCCGTTTCCTTTTGCCTCTACATCGGCTGCGAATATAATTACACGGATTCATTCTTAAGTAATTAGAATGATAGACGGTACGAAATATTTTTTCGCATATATTTTATAGGAATTCGCTCAATAGAAGCAGATTCTACGACTCAATGATGAACCAAAGATACAGATTCTTCATTAATTACATTTTCTCAAGACTCATACTTTTTTATGAGGATGGAGGTTTTATCTTGTATGGCTCGTTGATTATGAGTCCAAAAGAGAGTGAACATTTCTGTTGGCAATGGAATATTTTGTTTTGCCCTTCCTTTGTGTGTGAAGAAATGAATATACATACAATTTCGTTTGGCAGCTTACATTTAATCAAATTATTATATACATATGATTGCTATTGAATGAAACGAATTACTATAACACTCGACGTAGAAATCATATTCATCAGGTGACAGTATCAACAGCTCATTACAAAAAATTCACATACAATACATGTACATTATTTTACAACACTTTGCCAGATGACATTAAACGATTAAATTCGATAGAAAAGTTTAAATCCCAAGTGAAATCGTTTCTGCTGTATAACTGTTTCTATACAATTAGAGACTATACTGAGCATCACAAGAAAAGTAACATTAATTTTAACAATGATACATAATGCATCATTTACCATTTGGACTGTATAAATAAGTATAAACAACCTGTAACAACTATTGTACTACAGCTTCCGGGTCAATGACCCCATCTCGATCAGGTTTTTCGTCCAGTTTCCCTGATCCATTGAGCAAATGCTGAGATGGCCCCTTGTTTTGCTTCTGGACATAAATGTAACTTCATTTTCTGTGCACGTCTTCTAGAATTCAGTGGGAAATACAATTATTCAAATCATCGTTTCCATGTTGTCGAGGCAGGAAGTAATAAGAGCCAAAATTTATTGCTCATTTATCTTTGAAAATAGATTTTATTACATGGGAGTTTTTTTTCTCCCTTGCAAAATTCAAAATTTATTGCTTATTTACCCTTCAAAATAGATTTTTTTACATGGGAGTTTTTTTGTTTTTTTTTCTCCCTTTCAAAATTCAAAATTTATTGCTTGTTTATCCTTGAAAATAGATTTTATTACATGGGAGTTTTTTTGTTGTTTTTTCTCCCTTTCAAAAATTCAAAATTTAAGTAGTATATGACTTAGTGTAGGGATCACAGAATTTTGAAAATGTGCACACAATTCACTTTTCCCCATAGCACGTCATACGCAGTTTTTAACTGTTTTTTTGACGTAAAATAAATAAATAAATAAATAAATAAATAAATAAATAAATAAATAAAAACGTGTGAATTTGGAAAAAAATATTACCGATAACTCGAACCAACAATAATTGCTTTCGAGCATTGCGATAGTCATGCAATGCGCACCTACACAGCAATGCAGCCCTTTCAGCAATTCCAATTGGAGAATGGGGGTAGATGACACGATGAAGTTCAAAATTCTTCAATGAGCATTCTCTTTTCTAAAGGTAGATTTTGTTAGCTAGTGATCCAATTTTTGTTGTTAAAATGTGTCCAGCATACAACAAGCTACGTCATTAACAGGCCAGAAGTTTTTTAAAACATGTTCTGAATTCGTTGATTCCTCTATTATTAGGCAAGTTCCATTTATGACAATGGGCATTCATTTTCTCACGCTCAATACAAAGTTATCTCTGTTTGATGTTGAATATTCATACAGTAATTTATGCATTTCTAAATGACTACGTGCCTGTTATATAACAGTCACTTCTTTCTTTATTTAATCCTGGATATTGTGGATCTGTATGGCACGTCCTTGAAAACGCTTGTGAGTACGTTCCTTGATATGTACTAATTGTTTCACAAATAAAGTTCTCAAATAAAACCAAATGACAAACGACAACCGAAAAGAAATATAAAGGCGTACGAGCTACGTTCAATAGATTATCAACCTCGGTATCTTACGTCATTGTTGGAGAGCTTAGCATGCACAGGCAGGTTGGGACAGGTCTTGAAATGCTCCGGTCTCAGTTACAAATCAGACTGCCGTAAGCTCTTGGTGTGAGAAGATGGCAAGTGCAGTGCCGTGCGGGTCAACAGAGAAAATAAGTGAATCAAACACAACGTTCAGTGATAAAGTTCGTCACAAAGGAAGGGAATCAGCGTAAATATATTCACGAGGGAATGAATATTGAATATGGTGATAATGCGCATTCATACAGTATAGAAAAAATTTGGGCCAAGCACTTTAATAAAATCGATTGAAGATGACCCACGTTCAAGGCGGCCTGTGGAAGCATCTTCAAAGGAAATGTGCTAAAACCGTGATCTTTTAAGATTGTCGTGTTAAGGTCATTATTAAATCTCATGAACTTGGCATTTTATCTGACACAATTCATAGCATCTTCCATACAGAATTGAAGATGTCAAAGATCAGTTCCCTCTGGGTGCCATGAATGTTGACTTGAGCAGAAAGCATTTCGCGAGCTTTGTTGCAAAGAGAATTTTGACGTGTTTAGTGAAAATCCAGATTACTTTTACTTACGAATTATAATAGAGGATAAAGCAGGAGTTCACCATCGTGATCCTGAAACCAACCAATAATCCAAGTAATGGAGGCAGAGGGGGTTTCCAACACCCACAAACGTTCGTGAGGAAACGTCAGCCGGAAATATTAGAGCCCCGCGTTTTGGGATACAGATGTTCTGCTAATAGAATTCATGCAACACAAGACAACCATCACTAGAGACATCTATTCATCGACTATAAGGGCATTTCGTGAGTCTATCAAACAGAAGCACCACGGAAAGTTGTCTGCTGGTGTGTTGTTCCTCTACGACAACAAAAATGAAATTCAAAATTATCGCCCTATTTCTCTTCTGTCAGTTCTTTCAAAAATATTAGAGCGAATTATTAGAGTGAGCGAATATTGTGCGGCGAAGTTCATGAGGAAAGGATTGCGTGATAGAAGTTGCGTGATGGTATTGCGTAGCGGTAATTACCAGGCTGGGAATGTGATGTGGAAATTGTGGGAAGGATTGAGAAGTTGTGAACGTAAGATGATGATTTGAGTGGCTGTAAGAATAGGATGATGTAGCACACCAGTACAAGTAGGATAGAGGGTAGCAAACAGTGGTGTGGGCCGTGTGGGTGGCGGAATATAATAGTAATAAGAAAAAGAAGAACAACAAGAATAATGATGAAGGATAAAGGATAAAAGGAGATATTGTTGTTGTTATTATTATTATTATTATTATTATTATTATTATTATTATTATTATTATTATCATTCCTTTAATTCACGTTTAAGGATGTTATAGGACGATTGAACATAAAATCTACCCCGGGTTTCAACCAGCTTTCTAAGGAGCAGTTCTAGAAGAAGCTGAAAGTGATACAATATCATATTTTCAAATTGGTTCTGTTATATCAAATTGAATGGATGAGTGGAAAAACAGTACTAGTCCAGAAAGTTCATTCTGAGAGAATTAAACTTTTTATTAGATGACCAAAAACTGTTGAGATTTAAACAATTTTATTTCAAATATGTTGTACCAACCCCTAAGAATATGTTCTGAGGAATAACTGCGATCAAAATTTTATAATGATGATAAGATATATGATTAATATGGTATAATTTAAACAACTATGGACTTGTACGGTTTTTCATCTAAACGAAGATTTACCAACCAAATTTCTAGCAAAATAACAATATACCACCGAAATACCACATTTTGTGGATTTTGGAGTGCACGTAAGTAATATAACACGGGTCGAATAAATTTCAAGTTGAAACTTTAAGTAGAGCTCATATTACTCGTATAATCTTTTCCTTTCTAAGATATTTTTATGAACGGGTTTTGTTTTGACGTTCAATTCACTCGGCATAAACTTCACAGAATCTGATGAGTAGTATGGATTTTCGTTCGAAAGGATTCTGAGTGTTCTTTTATCTTAACAAAAGTTTCGTACTTGATAGGATGAAGTTCGTTATTATGCTTTCCTCTTCTATATTTTGGAGACAGACCTGATAAAAGAATTTCTGTCAGTCGTTGAACCTGAATGTGTGATATTCCATTTAAGCTCGCGAATGCTTGTTTACAAACTTCACGGTGAACATATCCTTTCAACGCAAAATAATGAAAATTACCGCCACTTCGCTTACTGTTCCCCTCATCTTTCGCTCTTCAGTTTATAAGAGGCACACTCTCGAGCAGTAACGAAACAAGTAAATTACATCAGCCCCGCGCCCCTGGTACATAACAAATGTGAACCATTCGCTGCGAGTTCCGAGTTGCCAGACGTCTGAAATTCTGAGTGGAAGTGCAGTACATGTCCAGGATAGATATTGTACTTTCACTCATCAAAGTGAAGGAGCTGCTAGAAGCCAAATACCGCGTATTGAACTGTTTTAAGACTCAACATATAGTTCCATGCTTTCTGCAATAATTTCTGAAAAAATCTCAACGAGAATGACCAATTTTGGACTAGTTATGTTTTCTCCACTCACCCATTCGATTAATAGTAAATAAAAATAAAATGTTTCAATGCCGTCCAATTCAAAAAACAATTTTATACTCCACTGAAAATGAACTAGGTGTCATTGACTGATTTGAAGGTAACAAAACTTTAAGTTCTCTCAATTCAGTCAAACCTCTAATGAAATATACAATTATATGAATTAAGTACAAAATTAAGGTCATTGAGTTACATGTTCAGAATTCTTTCAAATTGAGTCCGCCTTCACATTGCAAGTTCTATATACTTTGAGAATGTTCATGTCATGAGACAGCATAATATTCTGGGGAAATACATTTTGTAGCTCCTTGCTTTCAGATTACGTGAAAGAAATGTACGAATAATCAGCAAATCCCAAATCTTTATTAATCTAGGAATTTTCCCACGTCTCTTCATTTATGAATAAGAGATTTTTGTCAAAAATGACTTACTCAAGGGTGAGAATATACTTTCAGCAAACGACTATGTCTAGAACTATAGCACATGACGTAGTAATCATATTCATCGAGTGACAGTATCAACAGCTCACTACAAAAAATTTACATACAATGTATGTTCATTATTTTACAACACATTGACAGATGACATTGAGCTATTAAAATCGATACACAAGTTTAAGTTCCAAGTAAAATATTTTCTGCTGCATCACTTTTTATACAAATAGAGAATATACCGAGCATTAAAAAGGAAATAAATATTGATTTTTAAGAATGGTATTTAACGTATAATTACCATTCGGACTGTAGAATTCCAAACAACCTGTAACAAGTATTGTACCTTCTGAGTCAAGAACCCTCATCTCGGTCAGGTTTTTCGTTCATTTCCCTGATCCTTTGAGAAAATGCTGAGATGGCCCCTTGTTTTGCTTCTGGACATAAATGTAACTTCACTATATGTGCACGTCTTCTAGAATTCAGTATGAAATATAGTTATTCAAATTATCGTGCTGCATGTTCTCGCGACAGGTAGTAAATTTCTTCACAAAAGACGCGATGAGGGGTAAGAGCCCAAATTTATAGTTGATTTCCCCCTGAATTTTTTTTATTACACCGGAGCGAATATTTTATAATCAATTCCTGCCAAAAACGCTCATTTCTATCTGTATTCAGAATTCAACTTGTATTGGCTTAGTGTAGGGATCCCAAAATTAAGAGAACGTGCACAGAATACACTTCGTAGCACGTCCGTTTTTAACTGTTTTTGACGTAAAATAAATAAAAAGAAATAGATTTAGGAACTGTCGGTGCCTCTACAATACTTTGCGAAAATGTGATCTGATCCCAATAAAGCAATGTCTTGCAATTCCCAGTCGTTTGAATGACCTGAATTTGGCTTCTCCCTCAAATTTTGAGGAACAAATCCAAGAGCTTAACCTGTGCTTTTTACACTCCACATTCAGTTGATCTCCATTTCCAAACTCTTGCATTTAGGAATAATTCATTGCATAATTCTTCTTCTTCGCGAATGGATCACTTAGGATCACGCGGAATCAACACTTTTTGTCCTTCTTGTTAGCCTAGTAATCTCTCAAGAATTGAATGAAGAGACTGAATCTAGTATTGATTTTTTCTATTATAAAACCTGTTCCAAATTGTGGGCAATTTGGCATGGATCGTTCTCCTGGTTTTCCTTTGTATATCCTGTACCCTTCTGATTAAAAAAGATGTTCATATATATATCATGATTCCTGACATGCAATGATTGTGATGTTGCTATTTCTAGCGTTATCTAGATCTAAATAGCAAAAACAGAGCTTGGGGTTGCAATGTGACTACACATCAGGGTGCGAAACTGCTTAATCTCATTAACGCAAGCGGGCACAACTTTAGTATTCATGCCCCTATAGAACCCACCCACTACCCAACAGATCCAAACAAGAAAGCAGACATTCTAGATATAATCATTACAAAAGCCATAACCTCACCGATCTATCAGAATGTTGTATCAGATTTAGATTCGGATCATTCTTCCATCATCATATCGTTGGGAACACCGACACACTCTTTAGAAAAAATCCCGAAACCAATCAATGGTAAAATTAACTGGAATCATTTCCGTGACTTAATAACCAGCAGTTTGACATATCCATGTAACATGATATCCATCGAAGACATTGAATTAAACAAACTCACAAACTGCATACATCAATCATTAAAATACGCACCATTAAAATACACTCCAATCAGTCACACAGAAAGTCAAATCCAACACTGCCTAAAGAGCTTCTTGAACTATTTAAGAAGAAAAGAGAAATTCGACGTATTTGGCAGTGCAATAGAAATATAAACAATAAACATGAACTAAACCACATCTCAAAAATTGTCAAACAAAAAATAAATGAATTTAGATTTTCAAGCTTTCATAAATTTCTAAGCCAACTTCACCCTAATACCAGACCACTATGGAAAACAATCAAAAGCATTACAAAAGAACGAACAGAGCTACCACCTTTACAGAATAATGATAAGATAGCATACTCAGTTGCTGAGAAAGCGAAGGCTCTAGCAGAATATTTAGAAAGTGTCTTCGCCCCAAACCTCATAGAATATCCTACTTTCAGTGCGGAAATAGAAGAGTACATGAAACTACTTTTGTGCACTGTCCCAACTAAGATAAAATTCATTTCTCCTTCAAAAGTGGCAAATATAATTAAACTTTCCAAACCTAGAAAAACACCAATGTATGACAAAGTTAAAATCAAAGCATTAAAAGAAATTTAATTCTAGCATTAAAAGACAAGCAATTGCAATATTTAACGCATCACCGAGAATAGGATACTATGCGTCGTCGTCTATTCTGCAAGCCACGCAAAAGGTCCAAAATTCCAAGCAATTACAGGTCTATTAGCCTACTTCCTTCTTTAGCTAAAATTGTTTAAAAACTTGTTTTAAATAGACTCCAAGCATATTTAACGAAAGTAAATGCAATTCCCAACACTCAATTTGGTTTTAGACCGAATCACGCAACTACCCATCAACTGTTGCGTCTTACCGAGCACCTAGTAAACGGTTTTTACGATAAAAAGCACACAATACCTCTCATTTTAGACGTTTCACAGGCATTTGACCTAATTTGGCACAATAGACATGTACAAACTACGAGAAATTGGAATTCCTGATTATCTGCAGAGACTAATTCAAAGCTTTCTTACCGACAGATATTTTCAAATAAAAATAAATGATGCTGTCACCGCTTTACCCTATTCTCGCAGGCGTCCCACAAGGCTCGGTTCTTTCACATTGTTCTCAACTTTTACAGCAGACTATCCAACCCCACACGAAGCAAGTGTAGCTCTTTATGTTGCCGATACTGCTATCTTCACTTCACATACCAACATCAACTTAGCCTATGATTACATACAATCATACATTGACAGTTAAACGAATTGGACCAAAAAATGGAGAATTAAAAGCAACCCCTCAAAATCACAATCCAAATACTCACACTCAGACGTCCCCCTTCCCTACACCCTTACAAATAAATAACACCGATGTACCCTGGCTTTCTCATTCTTCGCCAGCCAAATACCTAGGTGTCTTACAGGACAAACAGTTAACTTTGAAACCGAACATTCAATCTATAGCCCATAAAACTCGAGCAAAAGTTTTAAAACTCTACCTGTTTATCAATATAAACTCCACCCTTAGTATAGAAACTGGGTTGCTCATCTATAAAATGATAATAAGACCCACAATGACATATGCTTTCCCCCAATATGGCAACACAGCACAAACCAACCTATCCTTTTTGCAGGAAGTTCAAAACAAATATCTAAGACAAACCTTGAAAGCCCCCTGGTTCATTTCAAACTCACAAATACAGCAAGAGCTTCAAATACCTCTCCTCTCAGAATTCATCACACAAACCTCTCAAAGATATTACTCTCTCCTCTCAGCACGTCCCAACACTCCAATATTCAATCTCGGTTCAAACGCTCATCATCCTTCACGCATTAGATCCAGATTTCCCAAACACCTCTTCCTTCTTCCCTAATTCATAAAAATCATTCGCCACAATTTCCCACCACACACCCCTCCACTTCTAAACAATAAATGCAAACTTCCCTTAGTCAAGTTATACAAATATGAAATTTTAAAAATAGTGAAGGGTTATACCGAGACCCGCATTTGCCTGAGGATGGCCAAGAAAACCCATTGTATGTAACATTGTACCCGTCAAAATCCCCGAAAGATGAAAGTGGACGGGAAGAAATAAATTTTTAAAAATAGCTCAATCTAGGATATTCTTTAATTTTTCTACTTTCAAAAGAGAGTTTTCTTTAAATATTACTTTCCAAAGACGTGAATTCAGTTTAGTTTTGTTTCTGTGAGTTTTCGAGGCCATTTCATTACTTCTGCACTCTTTTGTGACCTCCCCAGAATCCGAACAGACCAGTTGCGGTTTCTCAACCTTGAGATTTGACCCACAGGGTAGTTTTTGAAGGTGCAAGTTTCATGTTGATTTGAGTGAGTTTTGACTGAAAGACTCCGGTCCCATTTAACTCAGAGCTCCATTTCTGAGTTTCCACTTCCGCCAGCTCCGTCGAACCAAATCCATCTTCTCCGCCTTCGCTGCCGTTGAGGTCTTCGCCGTACCCGGGCAAGGGACTCTCACAAGGGACTATCAGTCGGGCCAGCTGAACAAAGGTTATTCAAATGGAGGGGTTACGCCTCCCTCCTCCTCCTTCCCCATCACCTGCGAGATGGGATCCCGGGTTTGGGACCGGCAGTGGCGGAGTTTTATTATTACTATTTTTATAATAATAGTAATATTATTATTATTATTATTATTATTATTATTATTATTATTATTATTATAGCTTCTCGTCGATTCACAGTCGATTAAAAATCCGGGTTCGATTGCGGGTCGAGGTAAAAATAGAGTTGTAGCTTTCCTTTAAAATCGTCCCAGTTTCTGTAGCTGTGTAACGAAGAAAAGCTCCAGCAGACGGATCTTGCTGGTTACAGGGAAGAGAATACGTCATGTTCGCCTTATGTTGCCCATACTCCCTATCATGGAAATTAACCAAGCCCAGGCATGGGGAACACCGGTAGTTGGCCAGCGAACTCTGACTACCGCCCCAATAACGCCAAATACATTATTATTATTATTATTATTATTATTATTATTATTATTATTATTATTATTATTATTATTATTATCATAGTGATGGAGATGTCTTTGTAGGGCACTGGGTTAGTGCAATAGGCAGCAAGGGAGTTTGGTTGGTGCCGAGGCGGGGCCGCGGGGCCGCGGAGCGCTGTGAGGGTGCGTCTGACCCGTGTGCGTCCGGCAGACGGCAGGGGGACGCGGTGGGGCGCCAGGTGCCCCGCTACGCGTTTGAAGTGGAGTCTGTGGATTAGGGGAGGCGCATGGGGTTAGGGGGTGGGCTGCGCGGGCTGCGTTGCCACGAGAGAAGGTGGGAATGAAACGACGGCGTGAGGTGTGTTTGATCCAAACTTTCGGTTAAGTTAAAAAGCTAATGTAGCCCGCTGACGCTTACATAAAGTACGCAAAAATCTCACAGAAAACCCTTAAAGGGAATGGAAAACTCTATAAAAAGATTTAAACAATTGCTTCCGTGTGTTTTCCGTATTGAAGGCGCTGAAAGGATGTAAATAGATATGAAGCTCTGCAAAATCATTACGGAAGTTCTGTGATCTTTATTACTATGGAAGCTTGGAATTTTTATCGAATTTTTGTTATCAGAATCGTTTTCGTAAAGTTTCCTCGTGATATAGTATGTCAGCGAGCACTTTTGATATCACTGAAATTCGAATAATTTAACAATCTTAATGGTCACATCGACATCATACAAATGCTTTCAAATTGACGTGGTCTATTTCCTTACCTTTTGGACAAACACTTATAGCCGTACACTGGTAACGAAAAAGTGGATAAATTTCAGTTCATTTCCCCCTCAATTAGAAAACAGTGTAGTTGTAAATGTGGTAAAGGTTTGATTTTCTTACGAACACGCCATGACAATGACTCATGTATTTATCAATATATTACAATAATTTACTGAATGTTCGTGTTAGAATATTTTCAGTTTTTGAGGTATTGATAGGTCATGTATAAATTCTTAACCTCTTCACGGGTACATGAAAGACGACGTCCTTTTTGAAGAACTAATTCAGCATTCATTATGTTGGTCCGATTGCATAACTGTTCTCTACATCGACACATACAAAAGAAAATGTTGAACTTGTTATGGGTAGGTCTGTCTGTAAGAGATAGATTGATTAGTGATTCCGATCAGCGTCAACTGCCGTCATTAGTCCCGTAAATGTGATTCATGTTTTATCGTGGGAGGTGGCGGTGATCTTACCCCGCTCGGTGGCGAGAAGCGCGCCGAGCTGCCCGTCAGCTTGCCCGGTTTTCCACAACCAGGTATCTCCCATCAGCGGTGCACCACCCAGCTGGAACAAGCTCTAAGCTCCCGACTGAGTGGAAGTGTAGTGCATGTAACTGTGTCTCCCCCGCCATTTCTATGCGATTGTTAAATCCTTTTTGAAAAAAGACATTAAATGATACTTTTAAAAATACAAAAACAAAATTACCCCTAATATTTATGAATTTACAAAACCAAACAATTCCCGAACGAGACGGGTGTGCTGCTACACATACTTCTCGTTTACGAATGCTATCCCCCTTTAACATTTATTCGCATACCGTATCATCTACCCCGGTCTTTCTTCCCAGTCCCTATCTGGATGACAACAGGAGCATGGTTCACTTCACATGTTCGAGCATGAAAAGAATTGAAATTACTGTTATAAACGTTTGAATGAAGTAGTTGTAATGTTAACAACTTCCATTGTTTGTACAAAATCTAATAGTGAGCTAGTGTGATAATTATGATTTTTCTCGATATTAAACGATGCAACACATAGAATCTATCGACCGTGTTTTAGGTTCCGACAGAACAACAACTAATTAGTGGGAAGTTGAATGTAATTTGCCACGAGGAGAGAGGACGATAATAATATTGTATGAGTCAACTGTCTTACTTACTAAAGGCAAAAGAAAATTATGTTTTCAGGCATTTGTTCAATAAAATTGTACATAACAAGTAAACAATATGGCATGGTGGAACACCCAAGTCCTAAAGCGACTTGTGTTCTCCTCAGAATGTTATTTTCTACATGGTCAACGCCACTAATATGGGACTTGAATTCGTTTATGCAGCTCCGCACTTGAAGTACAGGAAATGTTACCCTTGAGATGTTACATGTTACCAGCCTAAAAGGGAATGAACCCTGCTATGAAAAGTGAAATGTTCCATTTACTCAAGATGATGGAAGTTACATTAAGAACATCTTTCCTCATATCGCTTGCAGAAGTTTTGGAGGATTATTATTAGAGTTCATATATTCATATGAGGATACCTCTTTTGTTATTATAATGGTAAGGTACGCCTTCTGGCTAATAAACACGTAACATAATGTTGACGTGTATGCCTTTTTGCCCGCTCTCCTACTCTGGAATCCATGTTCTGAATTGTAAATATTCTTCACGTTTCCATATCTTGCCTTTTTGATTTGCGTAGTTGGACATTTCGTCCGTATGCTTTAACTCTAGAAAATATGATGGTACCTTTAATTCTACGCCTCTACTTTTGTAGCAGTGTTGTTTGTCCTGTGTGGTAGTCTGCGTGTTGTTTCATTAGTGGATCGGGCAAAGATTGCGGATTCTAAAGATCTGAAGGTTTCTGAGTTCGTGGACTGTGCTTTTCGGAATATTAGAAAAATGGAGTGTGCAAGGGAGTCGTAAGTTAAATAAAAATTAGTACGTGCATTGATAAATGGAATTGTAAGACACGGAATTTCTTTTGAAGAACTTACTAATCAAAGAGTGACCAAGGAAGGCTGAAGATAAACTTCAGTAAACTCTGATAACGAATAAAGTAATAATCATTTTTGAATATGTTGCTTACAGCATATTCAAAGGTTTTTGAAAATATTTAGTAATTGGAAATATCTTAGACTTGACCAGATTATTAACTTTCTTTGAATATGTCCTCTTTTACTTTCTCGCCTTACCAATACTTCGTACGAAGAGAAAGTTATGTAATCTTGCGCCGGAAAAAGACGCATTTTTCTGCTTTTCTTTGCGATTTTCAATCACATTTTAGGATCTTATAAAGAATATCTTACTCTGTGCAACAACTTATTAATTTACGTAGTCCTTTCATGAGGTTGGTAAAATGGTAAAAATATAAAAAATATTTTTTAATACTGTTGAAGATATTGACAAACTACTAAAATGAGATTAGCTCATTTTACAAAGTTGAACGAAAAACCTTTTAGGAGCCACCATCCGTGCAAATCCAGATACTTTTTAATGAATCAAGCGAATTCTAGAATTCGTATTAGAGTTGAAATAACCTTTATATTAAGGAAATTGAAGAAAGGACAATTATGTACATGAGTATTGGAAAACTACTATTTGTGTTTTGTAAGTTACCTTAGTATTAACAAAATATAAATGAAAAAAAAGGGCCAATTGAATGTTGCTCGGTCTAATAACACATTCTGCGTGTTTTTACATGAGTTTTATTTATAATTCTATTCATTCGCTTTGCATATCTATTCAATGACTGTATTTTCAATCTCATGGAGAGGTTCCTACATGGATCATTGTGAGATGATTGAAAATTAATCTTAATTTTATGACATAGCTTAACTGTCATTTTATCACTTAAGTTTCAATATAAATCTCAGTTCACTATCACGAATTGTGTTTGATTCGAGTTTTATTACGTAGCCTATTATGCAATATTTTAAACAGATTAATGTAACAACTTAGCTCTTCCTAGTGGCTAGCTGCAGTAAAAAAGCTGCTGCTAACCACTAGTAAGAATCCACGTTTTGTGGATTCCTTGGTACCGAAGAATTGGTTGACGGCAAAACGCCTATCTGTCTATTCGTCCGTGGTCAACTACTTTTCGATTTCACCGGTGAAAGCAGCAAATCTTCTCCGGCATCAGGTTGCTACTTCACAAGAGTGAAATTACCTTAGTAGTTATCCCTCAGGTTGGATGTGGAAGGGAAGGCGAGTGAACTAAAGCTCAAGAATGATTTTGATCAACACTAGTACGCCAGTTTTCTCAAATGATAATTGGCAATGTTTATGAATAAATTACAAATGATGTTCACCATAAATATCGACCGGTAGAAAAATTCTACCTAGCTTCTTACTCAGATAAACACTAAGACGTTTATTAGAAATTAATATTATTACTAAGTATGAAGTAATATTATTAACTCTCGTATAATTACGTATAATGATTATTCAGATTAAGATAGTACACGTTAGCAATTTTCAGCGATGACGGCTAAAAATCAAACTGTGAACACCTTTAGGACGTAGCCAACTTTCTATATCCAAAGATTTCAGGTGAAGCACAAGCACTGATTATTGCCGGTTGTAAATGACGGACAGGTAATGCTTGCAATCATGTAGACGGTAAGACAGGATATTTGCACGCTTCAGGACATTTAATGCGTACGAGAGAGAACAGCGTGGAACAAAATGGGCGATGGGCGATGAAGAGAATTTGTCTGCGTGAGATAGTGTAGGGGGTTGGGCACAGGGCTGGGAATGAGCTGTAAGTTCTGTTTCACACGAAGCCACCGGACGGCGCGGCTTGTTGATGCACCTTTCAATCGTCGGTGACACGTGCGGAGGCTCTCCCGGGCCAGCGAGATGCGACGGTGACCCTGTCAGCCCCGCCCACTCGGTCGCTCCCGCCCGCACCTCGCGGGGCGAGAGGGCCCCTGAGAGCCAGGCGGCGGGCGCTGGCGAGGGCGGATACATGAAACGAGAGGCTAAGTGACAGGCGGGCAGAAAAAGGGCGGCGGACAAGCGGGGCCGGCGAGCGATCGGAGCGCAAACGTTGTAAGCGGCGAACGAGGGCCGCGAGGGAGCGCCACGCGCCGGGAGACGGATGGGCGCGTTGACGGGCGCAGGGCAGAGGTGCCGTGCAGATGGCTGATAGCAGCGGCCAGCGCCCGCTGCAACTGTTGATAGCGGGCAGACGGATGAAGCGTTCGCGGGAGCGGCAGAGGGCCCAAAGGGATGGGGAGCGCGCGAGGCCAAATCGGGCGGAAGGACAACTGAACCAAAAGGCGAAAACAAGCCAGCTATAGAGAGCGAGAAATAACATAAAACCAGGAATCGGAGAGAGACATGAGAAGAACGCTAAAATGAAATAACGAAAAAGAAATAAATCATGTATAATAATTTCTATATTTTTTATGATGTTAATTAAGGATTGAGGGGGTATTAACCACGAAGTATATTACAATATATATTGAATATAAAGAATGAACTGCCATACACGTGTTACGGGACTTACTTTACCCAATCATCAGCGGATGTTAAATTTATATTGCATATTGCATACACTGCGCATATTAAATTTACATTGTAATACACTTTGTAATTGATACCTCCTCAACCCTAACTAATATCATCATGGATTACCACTATCTCTGCTGCCACTATGAAATGTATTATTTTTTTATATTGCCCTCAACATATAAACCGGTATTTTTGAAGTCATGTTACCCAAACACACATGGTTAATAATGACTAGACCCGTACAATCTTTTCGCACTTCGTCAATCATCATCAACTTAAAAGTGAAAATACCTTAATTCTGGAACAGTATGCCATCCAAGAATGTAACAGAACATTCAACTATTGGTGCTTCAACAGCATATGCTTTCTCGTATAATTTCAAATTTTGCACTTTTTTAAAATTCACGGAGATCAACAAAAATGGGACCTACGCCATTATTTATAGCCTTCTCTGTTCTGCTTGTGGAGCATATTGAAGAAAAAATTGGATCCGTTTTGGAGAAAATTGTTTTTTTTATAATTTACGTTAACTTAAAGTAAAAACCGCGAAAATTACTCGCCCTTTAAAAAATTGTGCGTAACCTTTTTAAATGTGTACTTTTTAGAAAATATTTCATTTAAGACAAAATCTATCTTCAATATTGTTCTTTTTCAATGTTAACTTTTTGGAGTTTTCAAAATTAGAGTTCGTCGGAAATGAGACTAACAACTATTTTACCGTTCTTACGACGAGAAAAATTAGGGAAAAATGAAGATTTTTTCATAAAACAATTGTTTAAAAATTGTCCGTATTTCAGGCCAAATTTCGCGAAAACTACTCATGTTTTTGAAAAATTGTATCTGATGTTATTTCAAGATCTGTCTTTAAAGAACAGTTTTTATTTCCATAATAAAATCTATCTTCATTAATGTAATTGTAGGAGAACGCGAAAAAAAGAACTTCTGCAATTTTCAAAATATCAGAAATTACAACGAAAATGAGACCTGGGCCAATTTTTCAGGCGTTCATTTCTCTATCCGTGGGTGAAAATTTTAAAAAATCGGAGCCTTTTTCTGTCCTTTAAATTATTTGCGTTAACTTCAAGCAGAAATTAGGGGAAAACAACTCATTTTTTTAAAGCATTAAATGTTATTTTTTTAAATCTGATTTTTGAACATACATTCTGTAATATATTACATGTGGATGAAACACGTGTGGACATTTTATGTAAACCCTGTGAACTTAAGTGGAACTGTAGGAGGATGTGAAAAATGGAGAGACAAGGGGGCTTTGAAAAAGCAATGTGATATAAAAACCAAGTGTGAGAGAGGACGTTTTTAGCTGTGTTTTAGACAAATCAATGTTTTAATAGTAAGAGGTGTTTTGTAATAAAATGGTATTCGCTGAAGGAAGCGAGACAAGAACTTAGACAAATTGAACTGGGCGCTTAAGTTATGTGAGGAAGAAGCTTACGTGATATGTGAACTGAGAACAACCGAGAAGAGAGAAAGCTAAGTCACTTATGCACTGATGTAATAAAACAGTTTCATTAGTGCAAATATAAAAAGCCATTTAACGAGTTGGGAATATTTACTGAAAATAATAGTATAATTCCTTGTTCTGTCTTCAATTTTACTGTTCATGTAGACAAACAATCATTACAATTTTATTTGTTCAACATAGAAACGTCTAAAAATTTTTAGTATAAGAATTTTAGTTGATTATACGAAATATTCTTATTCAATTCGTCCAATGATTTCCGTATGGAAATATTCTAGAAGCCATGTCCTGAGAATTGGTGTTTTATTATGCTGATGTATCGTGAAAAGGTCGGGCATATTTACAAATATATTTCGGTACGTCACAATTCTGATTACACAACGTGCTAGTGGAAGCAAGTAATTATATAGAAGAACAAGATTTACCAAACTTTGCGTTACCTGTACCTAACAATAAGTATTTTGTCGTAAAATCTGTGATTTCCGCCTCATGATTCTAATACTATCTCTTTACTTACTTGCGTAGTGACGCGAGAAAGTAAAATGAACTTACGTGTGTTGAAGCTCAACGTGTTTAGCGGTTTGTGTGTGCTCCTGCTTCCTCCTTGTGACATAATATGCGATCTGTTCGTGTTTCCATATTAAATCTGTTTGATGCAGGACTGGAATGTAATTTCATCTCCAGCTGTAGCTACATTGCGGAGTTATGTGTCACTAGTTTCTTATAAATGATACAAAGGGGTCATTTTTCTCTAGCATAGAAGAGAGAGGACATGCTTCATCTTCATTCATCCCATTAAATATCAGATAACATGTGTTATGTTTTGAAGAAACACGAGTAGGAAAGAGAAAAGAGAAATTTTCATCGTTGGTTAGCTGCAAGTTATGCATGCTAATATTTCCATTTCACGATATATTTGTTTTCAATATCACGCAGTAAAATACTGCTCATGTTAACTTTAAATAAAAATTGTTGTATCTTACTTATTTTGCGATTCTTGAACTTCGTTAGCTTTTAGATATTTCCGCAGCTATCGATTGATCGATTGATTGGTTGATTGATGTTTCCGGGCACATCAACTGCTGCGGGAATTAGTGCGGTGAATATTTTATGAAGGAAACTTGATTTGAGACTGGTTGGTGAGGTCCGGTACCGAACTACCCGAGGGATTCCGGGACATATCACCCTCCAGTTATCTCCCCCAACGGAACACCGCCCCAGCCGGGACAAGTTCTAAGCTCCCGAAGTCTCTTTCATCACGTATGGTGTTTTAGTGCATGTAGGTGTGTGTTTATGTGTGTGAGTCTGTACGGATTTAGGGTAGGGCAAGGAAGAGGAAAGAAAGATTGCGGGGAGTCCATGGCCAGTTCAATGGGGTATTATTCTGGTATTCACTTGGTACTGATAAAAAACAGGAAACTACCGATCAGAGTATCATGCCGTTAGAATTCTCCAGACAGATAGGTATTCGACGTATCTATCTGGTTAGTGCCGAAAATCGCCAATGGTGGAATTCAAACCTCAGGACCTCGCTGCAGAGACGGCGTAAATGCTGCTTTTGAGATAATAATAATAATAATAATAATAATAATAATAATAATAATAATAATAATCCCTTTCGGGCAAAGGCTTCCTGTATCAAAACAGCGTTAACTCTTAACACACATTAGATGAGCTACTTCTGATGATTATTGACCACTATTTCCCCGCTTCAAGGTAGAACACTTGACAACATTTAGGGTACAATCTTAACACACTATTTTGTCGCCGTAAACTTCTCACTTTCTGCTGTTTGTCCTCAGCTTTACACTGACACGCTTGCCAGAACTTAGAATACAAACTTACGTAGCTCACTATTTTGCCTCTATTGAACTCTCATCTGTCTTCTATTAGTCCTCCCACTCACATTTCATTTTTATAAGTTCACTTTCCTTCCCTCGTTAGCCTTTTTATTTCATTTCTACTTTACACTTTCTGCTCTTCTTTTCCACCATCACTTATCCTGTATCGCTCGTACCCACTGCTTTCCTGAAACTCTCTGCTTTGAGATAGCTCACGTCGGCCTCTCAGCCCACTACGCGGCCTCACCCGGACAGCCAAGAAGTAAGACGCGAACCGCGGAAGCTTATGTGTACATTTGAGAGAGCTCACCCGATTTCCGCTGTGAGAGAATGGGCAGCCTGTGAAGACCTAGCACCACGCATGGCGTCCGCAGCAGGGCGGATTGCTAGGCCACTTAGGATCCTCGGACATGGCCAGTTCCCTCCACCGTTCCATCTCGCTTGCGGCATGAGTATAATGGGGAGAAAATTCGCAAAATATCTGTGACGTTGTACGACTAATATCAGAAATTCCGGGCACCATTAATTTTAATGCTAATTTTCCATCCGCAGATGTGCTGTATTTTATTAACCAACAAGCATTTGTCCTCGAAACATTTTTGGACTGTTCTTATTGTTTGACTGTTTTTATTTTTTACAGTCGAAATGGCAAAAGAAAATGTACATAAAAAGTATTTTTGTAATAAAATTAGGTAATCGTTATTTAATTAGCCGACCTGGATGACGTAGATGGTTAAGAGCGTGTACCGACGCAGCGCTTCGGCCCAAAAGGTCGCGGGTTCAAGTCTTGCCTTCCCGCCTTGAGCATGGTTGTTTGCCCCCTGTCTCTCAAGTATGTGATGTCGTGGAGAGCCTCGAGTTCTGCTGACCCCAGATCAGAGGAGCCCGCAAGTCTGTTGTTGTCTAGTGAATGGCCGAATATGCGTCCCATCGGGACGTAAAGGGTGACCGGCTGTCGGCTGAAAAAAGCCCCTGGAAAAAATATTTAGTTACATATAATTGACATAACACTGAAAGAAATCAGAATGGTAAAAGAATTCGGTTAATGGATATTTCTGACATTCCTAACAATGTAATTGAAAACTGAGTACTGGCTGCACTCTAATTATGATTGTAAAATATAAATAACATGTCAAAGATCAGAATTTCCCGATTAAATGAAATCAAGAATTGTGCGCCTTAGCCTGAAAGGCACGAATGAAATTTCTGTAATAGTAGGATGTGTTCCATGTGATCCCATGAAATTGCATCTCTGTATTGTTTTAGACATCTTTTGTTCCACATGGCTCCATTCTTACGTACATGAGTTGCATTGTTTTGCGTGAAGTGTGCATCAAAGGAGTCAGATGGCGTGAACGCGACCTCGAGCACACCGCTCTCACAAACCACCCCCGCATGCTCCATTCGACGCTACACCTCCATTCAACGCCGCTCCCCCATTCCAGTCCGTTCCTCCATGCTACGTCGCTCCTCCATCCCATGTTGTTCCTCCATGCCGCACTGCTCCTCCATTCCACGCTGCTTCTCCATTCTTTGCCGCTCCTCCATTACACGCCACTCCTCCATCCCACACCACCCCCTACAACTCACACCGATCCAGTCCACGTCGCCCACCTCTTTTGCTCTGCGACTCCTCACCCACCTTGCATTCGTTCCGCTCGCTCCTGTCACAGTACCCTTCGCCGATCCCGACCCGTCCCGACCCGTCCCGACCCGTCCCGACCCGTCCCGACCCGTCCCGACCCGTCCCGACCCGTCCCGACCCGTCCCGACCCGTCCCGACCCGTCCCGACCCGTCCCGACCCGTCCCGACCCGTCCCGACCCGTCCCGACCCGTCCCGACCCGTCCCGACCCATCCCGACCCGTCCCGACCCGTCCCGACCCGTCCCGACACGTCCCGATCCGACCCGTCCCGATCCGACCCGTCCGGATCCGACCCGTCCCG
>BLKR01011052.1:0-40000 GCA_011170035.1 Teleogryllus occipitalis
GTTTCCTGCCCCAAGATTTTGCATTGTTCAGCGAAAACTTCAACTCGATACCCTGAACCGTTTAGAAGTTACAGGGGTGGTCCATATTTGGTGGGACACCCGGTATCATATAAACATTAGAAACCCTATGTAACATGATCGATGATAAATGAAGGCGATTGCTGTATACTAAGCGAATGAATAGGGATGACTAAATACGTCTCGTAGTGGAAACCTCGAAATGTTTACTTTTCATAGCGTCAACTTCGGGTAGCTATATTTTCTTAATTAAACCCCAAAATATCCAAGCAGTTATTTCAAATTAAATAAAACTACAATTTTATTGACAATAATACTAACCTGATATGACTTTCTACAAACAATTATAAGGAGATGTGAACTTCTTCATCCTAAATTTTCATCCTAAATCGTTACTTTTCATTTTAACGATTTTGTTAATGTTTGCTACTCAGAGACACGGAGCACGCTCGAAAGAACACAAAAAGTAAACGAAATTGAGGATATTATGATTATTATGTCGTAGTAGCTTCATTGTTGAAATGACGACTGATTCTTTCATATGAGATTTTCTGTGTTTCATGAAGATGACCTCGGCGTATACGTATTTCGAAGACGTGTAAACTTCCATGATTTTGACGCGATAAGCGATGACCTCAAACAATCCACTTAGATTCAGAGGGTAGTGTCAAAAATCATTGGCGTGTTAGTGTCGAATGGAAAAGAATGCGTCTAGGAATTGTTCTGAACTTGGAATAATTGAATTTTAAAAACATGTTTATTTGCAAACTTTGCACATTCATTGAAATTTACTTAACTGCATACGTAAGTTCACATTCCTTCAATTACAAATGTCCATAAATAAACATATGTAAATACAATATTATAATAGTATTATTACTTTTTCGCATATTCTATGCTGATGCTATATGCTTCTAAAGGCAGCAGACACTGTTTAGAGTGAAATTGTAAATGTTATAACAATGTATTTCGTATTTGGTGCGTGTGAATACTGAGGAGCCGGAAGCTTTAATGTCTATATTTATACGTCAAGACAATTAATGCAAAATTATTGTTTTCTTGTATATTTAATTTGAAAAATTTTCCACAATTTTATATGTAAAGAATTGGCTTCCTAAGAAGGTGGATAAAGGCTTTCTCGAGGGAAAGCGAGTGTTACGATTTACGCTTACAAGCTCAGGCTATTTCGCCTTGAAACGTGTGGAGGAAGGACGCAATTTTCACCGGGAGGTATTTCTGGAAGCCAATTGATGACTCTTTCTTGCTCCCAAGTTGAAGATTGTTCGGTAGCCGACTCGAGTAGTATTTTAAAATTTATGCTGTAATTGTTAAACAAATGGAAATTAAAGTGTTTGGAATAAAATGAAAAATTAAGGAGCTGAAAACCAGGAATATCTAACCAGCAACAATTTTCGTGGCAATTAATGCAAGCGTTGTGGCCGCTTGTCCCCTCCACCCCGTTAGGAACTTCAAATGTATTTGCCGGAGAAACTAAGCGAGCCGTTGCAAAACGGCTTGTAGAAAAGCTTAACGTGGGAACAGCCAAAAAAAGGGTTGTCATGACATGCTAATTTCTTATAAACAATTACGTGTCTCGAAAACGAAAGAAAGCGCTAATCAGATTGCGGAATTTTACATATCGTTTAAAGGCAATTTTAAAAAAGCAATACTTTTTTTGTAAAATTCAAAAATTTATAAACAATTTCCAAATTTTGCAATTCTAAAGTGGGAAGGGTTTTCTGATGTCCCAGAACCAAAAACTGCGAATTAACAATTTTGCAACAATTAACAATTTTATAAACAATTCCGAAATATGCGCTATTCCTGCCGGGGAGTGTCCCCAAACTGTCCCTGATTTGATGATAGCAAAATAACAATTTTGACATGAGATGCAAATTAATTGCTTAATATCTAGTTTAATTGTTACTTTAATGATAAATATACAGCTGGTCTTTGAATTTTACTTTCTTTTATTGAAATGGTTCCCTAGAAGTCCTAACGATTCGAGAAAGACAGTATTTTGCATTTTTGCAAATGTAATATACATATGAACAATTGAAAATGTGCAATTATAATCGTTTTTCTTATCGCAAAATTCTGTAGTAAACTGGTCATTTGATAAAGTTCATAAATTGCGTTTGGACAAGAATATTGGAATTTAAATATCTATAAGAACGTAATTGTTCTAAAATTAGTGTTATTTTATCTGATATCAATGTAATTTCTTCAGAAAGAATTGTGTTAACAGTGGTTAAGTGCTATGAGTTCATATATATTTCAATGCATTTACTTTCATGTTCATACAAGTGTTTCTTTCATGTATTTTTCATTTGAAAATACTTCCACATCTGAACTGGCGGCGCCCGCCATTTTGTACGACGTAATTTTGTTAGGGCACTCCCCCCTGCGTTGAGATTGGCTACGATGGTTTGTGAGGCTCCGCCTGCGACGTTTCGTCATGACAAGGGCTGTCCAAGCCGTGCAAAAGCTGAACTTAGCCGCAGACAGCCGCGATCAATTTATGTTTCCAGTACTGTACGTACGATTCAGAAGTTTGAGAAGTTGATAAAAGAACAAGAGAGAAACCCACAAAAACACTAGACATAGGCAAAAACAGAAAAGATTTAGGATAGCACTCAAACATATACAAAAACTAGTGGTGCTACAAGAACACATACTCACTATATTTCTAACTTTTGCAGTTTTAAAAAACTCATAGAATTCAATGAAAATGAAAGTCTGCGCCATTTTTAAGCTTCCATTGCTCTGTTCCAGGGGGGGGGATCAACCAAAGTATTTAGACCCGACAGACGGATCGACAGTCGGACGCACAGCTACTTTGAGGCATCTCGAACCATCCATCCCGCCAAACTGTCGTCCATCCTAGAAGCCAGACCTCGTGTTTTCTCCGAACATCGCTCCCTGACTCTCCAGGCATTCGCTTTAAAATTCTGTTGCGGATCTTGATATCTGCCTTCCTAATTCCACGAAATGCCGAAGCTACCTCGTTCCCCCTTGGAATCTCCTTCGTCCCAATATTGTCCTCAGATACATCAACCATCCCAAAGAGACCATTTTTCCCCTGCGTCATAAATCTGGTTTAAAGCTATGAGCATAGTCTACCTCGATTATGTTTTTATGTACACTGAAGGCTCTCTTCTACCAATGATGCAGTAGCATAGTTTCGATCTAATAGGGTCATGACTTGGAATTCACTCACTACATAGAGCATTCTCTGCTGAGATGGCTGCAATTCTCGAAGCCCTTAGATAAGAGGGTTGGGGCAGAAGTCATGGCAACTATTTTTTATTAACAACTAAAATAAACGTTATCTCATCACACAATTTTATTTGTCGCGTGAAAGTAATGCTGTACTTTCTGTGTTCAGTGTTTTTAATGCCCATGCACTTGGTTCATACCTTGTTCTTTCATGTTCACTTTTCACGTGTTGCTTCTGTGCACCAAAAAAATTGTTGCCATGACTTACGTCCCAACCCTCGTGTATCGAGTCAGCATAATTTTGGCAAGTGGTTTTCAACAGAGATTCTCTGCTCTCTTTTCAAGGCAATACCCTTTCTTCTTCTTCTTCCGACTACAACAGCTGATATATTGTTTATTGACTTGTCTCTACGATCCAGTATTTTGTTGGAACTCAGGCAATGTGAAATCTCAGAGCCTCCTCGTAAACTAAACGAAACATCTTAATCTTTAAAATACATAATTTTCTTGCAATTTTCTAAATGTTTTCCTGAAAATTTTAACTATACGCTACTTACAAATTCACTTTGTTTTATTCGAGCAAAAAAAAAATAAAGAAAAAGTTACAGCCATTTTCCAGAAAATTTTGAAAATAATTTAATCAATAAAATTAAAAAATTGGAGCCATTTTTTTTGAAAATTTGGAAAACGACACAGGGGCATCATGTAAGGTATTCCCCAAAATTAAAAGATCGTTAAGATCTTCACAACGGCACAATTAGATCTTACTCCTGACGTATTTACAAAGTCTCGACTCAATATCTTCTAATGTAAGAGACGGACGGGCGAAGAGACTTCGATTAGTAATGAGAATTTGGGGAAATTGTTTAGATGTGTACAAGTACGGAGCCTAGAATTACGTGTTCAGACGAAGAGTAACGTGTAATTTGTGTTCAAAAGAGCATATTTGCAGAATATTACAATAGCATAGTATTTAATAATTACTGTCAAACTACTAATATTGTTCGATCTATTTGCTAAAAGTAAGCAGATAGATTTCAGTCATAACTGTTATTTATGTAAAAAAGGAAATGATAAATTAGGTGCTATAATCGTAAACGTGTTATAAATTGCTTGAAGTTAGTTTTTTTATTCGATAGGATTACCAGCCTTGAAAATATTTGTATTATTTGCCAGAAAATTACACGTTTATAGTTTATAGTTTTGTAACGTGGCAACTGAGGGTTTCATCTTCAAGATGGATTGTGGAACGACTTTTTGCGTCTTTCTCGGATCTCTCGCAAGATGTCGCATGATCGAGACCGTATCAAGCAGTGCAGCAGATCAATGATTGATTGATTGATTTTTTCATGTTTCCGGGCGCGTCAACTGCTCTGGACATTAGTCCCGTTAGTGTAGTGCATGTTTTTTCTCGGGAGACGGCGGTGATCTTCCCCCGCTGGATGGCGAGATCCGGCGCCCACCTGGTCCCACCAGCGGGGCACTCCCCCAGCCGAGACAAGCTCTAAGCTCCCGACCGGTCTCCCGGAATATGTGGTAGTGTACTGCATGTTAGTGTATGTTTGTGTGGGGAGATGATAGGACAAGGAAGATGTAGGAATGATCGGGCGCAGACCATGGCCTGTTTGGTAGGGTACTGCTCCGGCATTCGCCTGGTGTTGATCGGAGAAACCATCATGAAGTAAATGTTGAAGGAGTAAGTATTGTCGCCTGTTGTGTTGCAGATGGACTTCTGCGAGAGCGGTGGCGACGCGCGTCGCTTCGGGGAGGCCGCGGGCGCGCCGCCGCCCACGCCCGCGCCAGCCCCCGCGCCCTCGCACGCGCGCTCGCCCGCCAGCCCCGAGCGCCAGTTCTGCTCCTCCACCACGCAGCCCATGGGCCACGCCGACGTGAGTAGCCCTTGCCATAAAATGATCTTTGTTGTTTGAGGTCATTAGCGACCTCTGTTGGAGGTAACGGTATGAACACTATGAAGATGAAACGAAATGGTGATAAGAGGTGGAAGGACGAACACAAATACAACTATGCCCGAGGCGGACTCGAATCCGCGACCCTTTGGGCCGAAATCACTACGACACTACTGCCTTAACAATCTCGGCCACCGGGCCGGCAATACGTTCTTTTATTCAGCGATGCAATGGACACAAAGTGATAGGACACTACAGGATAGCCAGGAGAAGAACCGAGAACGCGCCAGGTCACCAGTGTCCGCAAGAAATGTCCGTTGTCGTCGTCGTCACTTAAAATCACAAACCACTTTCGCTCTAATTGCTCGCTCTTCAGCGGGACAGCTCGAACTGCTGGTCGCTCCCGGAGGGGCCGTTTTATGCCCCTCCGGTCTGAAGGTCCGCCGACTGGCTGGCCGTAGGGGCGGTGGCGTGTCCGGGCGCCCCGACTGGAGCGTAACGACGGTCGCTGCTCCGACTGTGTCGACCTCTTTCGGGCACCGACCGCATTTTCTGGGGCGCCGCCGTCTCGCCCCTGCGCCCTTGTAGCGGGCCCTTTAAGGGCATGCGGGCGACCACTGCAGAATTTGTCAAGTAAGAGTATAAAGCCTTCGAAATATTTTTTTCAAAATTATTCACAAAATGATTAAGAATTTCAAATCAGATATACTTCATTTTGTTAAGTGATTAGACTTATTGACATGTAACAAGTGACGACCATTATCTCCAAACAAAAGTAAACCCAGTGAGCCGTATTATGAAATAGCCTTGCTAGTACGTCATCTGATACTGTGTTTATATTTTGTATGAATTTTAATGCGTCTGGAGTTTTAACTAGTATAAGGCGACTAGACGTCCAGTTTTTAACGGGATTGTCCTTTTGCTTATGTGTCTCGTCCCGACAAAATATTGTGACGCGAAATGTCTCGTTTTTTCGTTCTTGACCTCACTATCCCTACTCGCACTCTGCTTTTCGCTAGCCCATTCATTTCTACAAACGTTTATTCAGTAAATTGAGAAGTGGGAAAAAGATAATGTAGAGATTGATAAAAATGGTGTGATGTCTTCCACACATTTAAAAGTAGAAGCAATACGAGAAAAAACGTAGAGGTGGTTGTGAGTTTTGCTCTGGCTGTACCAGAGGAAACTACTGTGTTGCAAAGAGTATTTTCAATTGTTAAACTGAAACTATTTAAGCAATTGTAGTTTTAAAAACACATGTTTTAAAATGAGCTGTAAGGAATTCTGCAACCTGTGATTACAGTAATTCCAAAATCTTGCAAGATATCAAATCTTCTGATAGGTACAAAGTTCAAGGTGATGTTCCTGAATGAGAAGCCACAAGTTCATGTTCAAGCTGGATGTTCATAAGTTGGTAATTAAAATGTCTTTTTATGTATGAAAAGTAATTGGTACTTGTCTCAATGACGCAGGGTAGTCGCATACGAAGCACATTTTCTTTGTAAGTTTATGTCCCGTTTTTTTTCTTCCATATTCTAGAAATGTCCTGTTTTATTTATAAAAAATCTGGTCACCCTAAACTAGTATATGCTTCTCGATCTCTCTATCTCTCTCACGCACACACACACACACACACACGCGCGCGCACACACGCCACACACGCGCACACACGCACGCACACACGCACACACACGCAACCATGTGCACATACACACAAATTTGTGGTGCAGCAAAAACACATAATTCTCGTATCTTTCGTATTATTTGTACCGGTTACGTAATATTACAACTTGTATTCAATGGAAACTTAAGCCACCTTTTTAAAAAAATTCTTCTTCCAACAAAGTGTGGGAGAATCAAAAAAGAAATTTTTCAGACATGAATTTTCAAAATTTTGTGAAAATACTTCTGGCATTGCATTCGGTATCTGATCTTACAATGAGTTTATAGAAAGAAACGTTTGAAATATTCGAACCTCCGCCCTTACGAACTGTAGACTACCACTAAATTATCACAGACCATAGTGACTGAGACTATTCGAAAAGACTGTTATTGTTAATGTGATGGACAAACTATACAAGCAAATTTTTAAGAATAATATTAGACAAACTTCTTAATAAATCATTTCAATCATTTATGTACACAAATGCATTACGTTATTCCATTCCATTCTAAAAACAAAAACTTGAACTTCAACAAATTCCAAAATTTGTTCTTTTCATGTAGAATATTATATATACCGTATTTACTAGGAGCAAAACACAAACAAAATTTTAAAGAGACATATTTGAAAATATCGTGTTTGCGTATTTTTTCTGACTGTAAAGATATCTCTCAAAATTATGCGAAAACTACTCCTATTTTGGGGAAATTATCCATCGTAAATTTTGAAAGTTTTAATGAAAATCACCACTGTTCGACATTTCATTCGAAATTCACTAGGCTCTAATGGAGCAAAATATTTAAAGAGAAAATGTGGAGTCATTGTTGAGGAAGTCGTGAAAACGTCCTGAATTGGTTTCAGGAAAAGTGAAAATGTCCGGCGCCGAAAATTTTCCTCCTCTTGGTGTCATGACTCAACAGATGCGCAGATATTTAAAAAAAACTGACATCATCGTTAGGGAACGGATTTTATTGTAATAAAAATGCAAAATATATACATATACATGTCCTTATTTTTTAAAAACCTGTAAGAAAACAGAAAATATATAAAATAAAAATTCATTTTTGTGTTTAAAATTGTTCTCTACAAGCATTTTTTTACCATAGAACGTCGCTGATCAGTCCTTAACAAGAATTCGGAGTAGCTGAAAGTAGGTTCTATCTCTACGAAGTAATTGTACTCTAAACTTCACCACAGATAAGAATTTTATTCGAAATATAAAGTACGTTCAAATTACAATATTATAAATAAAAATATATTACAATATTTACGAGAAGCCGGTGTACAAGTGAATAGTAGAACCGTGTAGCGAGTGATGGATCCCAGGGGAGGGGGTTCAAGGGTATACACCCATCCCTGCAAATCGAACAACGCTGTTAGACATTTTACTGTAAAAAATATTTGTTAGTTTTCGATCGAGTAACGAATGTGTTGTTTGAAACATAAGCAAGAACGTAGTTGAAATTACTTTTATTAATAAAAATCCACCATCCTTTACTCCGAGTGAGCAGTAAGCAGGAGGGAGAGGTAAGTTTGACAATTCATGGTCAAGATATGGTCATAGAACTGTAGCAGCATTATATTTGATTCATAAGAAAGATAATCCCGCAACATATATTGCAAACGCGCATCTGAAACGTTCTGTTTCGACGTATAAATATATTAAAATGTAGCGAAATATGTATCTATCTATATATTTAAAAAAATAAGGTATTCTGCCATGGCTTCGTTTAGAGCTTCTACTGAAGCGATTGTTGTATTTTTTCTTTTAAATGAAAGAATACGATCCCTAGATGTGTTATCAGGTATTGTTTGTGTTGATTCATCAACAATTACGGTGTAAATTAATTAATTAAATCATTCTTTAATAGTACGCTTATCAATAGTCAATTGTTTTCTTTCAATGGCCGTTGAAAAATTGATATACATGAGTTCATAGATGTGAGTCCACGCTGCTTGATGTTTTGTTTTGATTGTTGAGATTTGTTTACAATTCGTCAAGGTTTTGTTTCAGTGTAATAATTGCATTGTGGTGTTGACAGTTTGCATGCTTCTGTGGTGTATTTTGTAGAGAACATTCGCACAGTAGGTTTTGCTCGGTTGTAATAGTTTAGTGAAGTTGTTTACAGGTTATGTCGAATTCCGCATCATTGTCCACGCGCCCCAAAAGACGCAAACGTACGTTAACTGAACGCAGGGAAAGAGAAAGTCAGCGTAGGTGTCGTGATAGTGAGGTCATTTCGTTTTCTATTGGGTCATTGTCTATGAAATGTCAGTTTTGTTCTGCTTTGTACTTTCCATGTGAGAGAAATTCTGCAAACGATTTACTCTGTGTTGCTTAAATGGGAAAATAAGTATGCCTTCAAGCAATATGCCAGAAGAAATCAAACAGTTGTTTATAGGAGATGATGACACATCAAAAATCTTTAGAAATAATATCCTTCAGTATAATAGTGCTATATCTTTTGTGCCGATATTGCATTGCCATCTGGTCATGGGCCATACGTGTTCAAAATTTTGGGAACTCATCACAGAATATCTTCGTTATACCCTCAAGATCCAAACAATGCAATATATTGTGAACATTAGTCTGGGTACAGTATTTTACATTTATCTCATATCTCACCGTCAAATTTTGACGGGTTCTCACTAGTTAATTGGTAAAATATGTAATTATACCAAAATATGTAAAAATATGTAAAATAAAAATAGTTCTAATTCATTCAGAATGTCTTGTAAACTAAAAAATATAATTGAATGCTGGTATTTGTGTAAAAACATGTAATTACATGGAAATCCGTTCCCTAATCATGATCATCATGTCCTAAATTATTTCAGTAGTATACATACCTTTTGCGACTCTCACACGCAACCAATCTTTATAAATGAGGTCTCTAAAGAAAGAGAATTTTACGGAGACATGACGAATTGCACTCTGACTTCACACCTTAATTTAAAATATGAAGGATATGTTTCAAAAAACGCATCTATATATTCATGTCAAATGAAACCCGCTACACCCGGTCAACTATATCATTAAATAACTCCTAAACGAGGCGTTCTATGACCTTAAAAACTAAAATTTTGACGCCGAAGGCCTCAAGAAACGTTTCTCACGCCGTAATGTTCAGGATGATATTTTCTTAGACGTTCTATGAAATATCTGCTGGTTCGGTGCTTATCGATACTACCAATACCACGTATACACGAAGAAATACAGAATATATTCCTCCATGGCATATAATTCAGCCCTTGGTGCTTGTGTCCATCTTTGTGACGTCACGCTTAGAAGGCTTAGATTCATCTATCTTATACTATTTACGATTTCTGTGTACACCGTGCTTTGCGCAGACTGACGAGGTTTATTTGCGTAATGATTAATTCACAATTCGCTCTCGCAGCAACAACTAGAAGTACTATTGATAGTTGCTTGATACAGATGAAGATTGTTTCTTATGCATGTAGTGCGATAATTCATTTAACGTTTTGCCGTGGTCTAAAAGTGCTGTGGACCTAATTGTTGAAGGAACTACATTGAAAACGGACCACATGTTCCCAAGTTTGTTTCACTACACCCTAAGCAAAAATTAGGGTGGGATTTAACATGGAGAGTTCTCGCACGGATACGCTAGTCATTTAAAGGTCTATAATTGAATAAATTTATGCAGAATCCAAGGTCCAAGAATTAGTATGTTGAAACTATATTACTTTGTTAAAATGCACACATTTTTTTACTCCGTACTTTCGTCACAATGTATGTAATCATTAAAGTAATTCAAGAAATCCTTGTTACAGGATGACAATTTAAAGTTATTGAAAGAATAATGAAGCACCGAAGGAGGGGGGAAGTCTTTCCCCGAAACGTGGAAGTACCAGAAATCTTTGAACGGAGTGAAATATTCTTATGTAAAATTCCCGCGCGTCCCGCGTACTTCTCATGTGCTGATACGATAATTTAATAGTTTTAATATTTTATATAAATATGTTGACTCGCGTACAATAATAGTTGTAGATAGAAAAGTGCAATAATTAGATAAAATTGATTGTAAATAATATTATTGGACGAAATAAAATAGTGACAACCGTAAAGAAAATAATAAGAAAATATGAAACGAGAGAAGTGTGTTTACGCCCAGTTCATATTATTTTTCCATAATTTAATCGATAATATCGATCATTGGTCATTTCCTGCAATTTATGAATGTTATAGTAATTGGTTTAGCTTTTCGGCCTGCAAAGACCAGCTCAAGCCGAATATTGCTTGGATGCAATGCGAAAATCAAAGGAATAGCGCTAGGCTGTCTTGAGAGCGCCATCGCTCTGTATGGAGTAGAGAGAAGTAGTTATACAATGCTGCGCGGAAAAACGTCGAATTTTCGGCAGCAAACGCTTATTACGGGGCTCTGGTGCAGCAAAAAGTAGATAAATTCAGTCGCTAAATTTAGAAAAAAGTCCTCTAACACGTGGGGTATCCAGAATCCGTGTTTTGCGGTTCCTTGGTGCTGAAAAATCGAATGATGGCAAAACGTCCATCCGTCTATGAACAAGGCTAGCGGCTAAATCAGATCAGCCCATTTTCTCCGAAATTGATATTCCCCAATCGATCTGCCTGATCTCGCGGTCCCTTGAATTTAAAACCCATGTTTCAATTTTAATGGGTACTTTACATGAAGCGCCTGGAACGTTTTCAAATTTTTCAAAAAAATAACTCAATCGTTTTTTATTAAATTTTGTTGTTGGATACTGTGAAGGATGTTTAATAGAATGGTGCAGGTCTCGTGTTCATTGAAAACACTATTTTTTCGAAAACTGCAAAAGTTCAAAATGTATTCGGAGTCTTCCTAAAACTAAAATATTAAAGATAGAATTTTTTCCCTTAATGAAATCTGTTCCTTTAAGATAGGTTTTGAAATAGTCATGTACAATTTTTCAAAAATTTCAGTACTTGTCGCATAATTTCTCGGGAAAATACGGACGAGAAAGTACGTGCTGTTTTAGCATCACTAGTTAAATATTTCTGGATCGGTCGCGTTCTGCATATCGCCATTCAATTGAGGGATAAATTGCATTGAAAAAGAAATCTCTGGCTTTAATATTGGAGGCGAGCAACAGATTCGAATATAAATTTGAACTAGCTGAACCCTTGCGATCACATCGAACTAAAGGAAGAGCTTAGGAGAGTTAAGAAAGTTCTACATATTGACTGTACGGGAAATAGAAAACTCCCAAAACATTGTTTGACTTTGATCAGTATTTATTTTTGAAGAAAACTGAAATGTGGAACGTTTACAAATTCCGGAACAATACATTCACTATGAACAGCGTTGGAAATGTTATTGGAAATAAATGTTTTATATTTACTCAAATCTGTTCATGTATGTTGTAGGGGACTGTGGCAAAGCAATGCTGTTGTCAATCTTAAAAGCGTAATGCGCCGTATATAATTACCGTTTGTTTGAAGTTAGTTTTTTGTGTGAAAGAACGCGTGTGTCAGACGATTGCTGGACCTTACGTTTGTTCACTCTCGCTAATTTTTTATTTAAAAACACTCTTCGAGCTTAAGGAAACTCGCTATAATAGCTTCGTTAACTATAACCTCACTCACACATATTTTGGAAGACGAAATGACTGCTTTCAAAGGATAGTTTACAATTCACTGGATGTAATAATGAGCAACTCTCGACAGACATTCTATTGATTTCAAGTTATTATTAAAATTTAGTGTGTATTCTATAAAATCAGTTAATGAGAGCAAGTGGTACCACCTCAAGGGCAAATTACCTTTGTTTTAAAGCAAAAATTACGCAATTTGGTTGGTATAAAGCCCAGAATGTTTTCTAAACGCAAACCCGTTGTGTTTTAAATATAAAAACTAGCCGAATTCTTGCGAATACTACACACAAAAGTAAGAAATGTAGAAAAGTTAAAATCGAAAAATACAACATATGCACTACACGGAAAATCGACCTCCCTCCTAAAAAAGAATTGTACTTAATCTCTAAGAGTAATGAAATGAGGGAGGTTTACGAATTTTGGAACAAATCACTATTCACTGACATTTAAACACGTTTCTGAAAATGTAATTGAAATGTTTATTTACCAAGATCTGGACATGTATATGTTGTTGTTAACTGTAGCAGAAAATGCTGTCATAAAACATAATGTATCACGTAATAATTTAAGTCCTAGAAATTATTTTTTGAAGCGACACATGTGTCATCGTGTTGCGACATCACAAATCTTTGCATTTAAAGACGTTCATTCTTGGAAGTTGAAAACCTCGCTATTTTGGCTTCGCTTTCTATAAACGCAGACTGGCGCGTGTTCGCTGCGCGACACCATTCGCGCGGGCGGGCTCCACACCGGAGGGGGGGGGTGCTTGATGTCCGTTGGACAAGTTTGAAGAAAAGTTTTGGAACTATTTTTGAGAAAATGGCATTTGAGCATTTCTAAAAATGCTGAATTTTGTGCTCATTTTCGCAAAAGACTGTTGAGTTTTCGAGAAATTTTATATGACAACTTAAATCACATTTACTTATAAATACAATGTGTACAAATTGCCCCTTATGTAAATATGAACGGTGTGAGAGACAAGTCAAAAAAAAAATTATATTTTTGTAATTAAAAAACAACAAAGGAATACGGCAATAAGGCGCTTATGACATCTAATAGAGTGCGTTTAGTACTATCCCTACCAAACGTTTAAGGAAAAATTGGAGCCATTTTTGAGATCTTATTTTTGTATTTTTTTAAATTGCAAAATATTGCACGCAGTATTGCCTGAAAACTATTAAATTTTTCAAAAAATATGTACAGGACCTTAATGAAAGAACTAATCACGGACAACAAATTTTTATATGAAGGGAAAATCTCTATCTTCAAGTTTGTAGTTGTAGGAAGACGCCGAAAAAATTTTAATATTTGCAATTTTCGAAAATTCAAGAGTTAACCGTGAAAATCTGTCATATGCCACCTTTAAAAGTGTATTTTACTTTATTCTGACAAGAAATTTAAAGAAATTTGGATCCTTTTTTGAGAGTTTATTTAAGAATGATTTTCATAATTTCGAAGCTTCAACTAGAGCCAGATGAACAAGGATTTCTTCAATTTGGAAAAAATCCTACGTATGCTTTAGGCGCTAGTAGTGTTCGGACGGACGGACGGACGGACGGACGGACGGACGGACGGACGGACGGACGGACGGACGGACGGACGGACGGACGGACGGACGGACGGACGTTTTGGCATCAATTGACGTTTTAGTACCAAGAGTCCACAAAATATGGATTCTGGCTACACCACGTGTTAGATGATTTTTTTCTTAATTTAGCAACTGGATTTATCCACTTATTCGTTAGCAGGGCCCGGAATGATATATTCTGTCGAAAATCCGCCGATTTTCGCACATTTCATAACTTTCTCTGTACTGAGTATATTACTACGTGTATACGTATGTATACGAGAAAGTGAATACAACGAGTGGTACAACAGCACATATTTCCTCATTATTGCTAACCTTAGGTATTGTTGTTATTATTATTATTATTATTATTATTATTAATATTAAATTATATCTTATGTTACTAACCATCTGTTTTCAAAGAGTTTTCAAAGTTAAAATTGTTTCTTGTGTGAATGATCTGTAAAGAGTAGATATTAAAGTTGGTAGAAAATTGTAAAATATTGAATTTTAGCTCATTTCATTAAATAGTGAGGTCTCGTAAACTGCAGATCTTGAGACACTGAAGGCGTTCCTTGTAAGCACTGTCTGTCTGTTGCAGGAGGGCATAAAGGAAGAAGATATGCCTCGGCGCCTCTGCCTTGTGTGTGGCGATGTAGCGTCAGGTTTTCACTACGGTGTAGCATCGTGCGAGGCTTGCAAAGCCTTCTTCAAAAGAACCATTCAAGGTAATTTCATAATTGTTTTAAAAATGGCACTTATTTTCTCACAAATTAATAATTATTTAAGACCTAATTTTGTGAAGTTATGTGAGGAACTGAATTTTGAAATTATTTTGTAACAACGGACTATAACTCTCAAAAATATGTAACTCCCAAATGATGTGTGCATTTGTATGTGTGGATGTACGTATGTACGTATGTACGTATGTATGTATGTATGTGTACAATATGTGTGTACAAATATTTGTCTATACATAAATGCATTTGTGCATACATCTGTATGTGTGTTTTTGGCTTGTTGATTAGGGTAAGTGGAAATGTTCGAAAAGACTCCCCGCGTTTGTACCTCATGGTAAGTGCGAGAAATAACCTGCGTTGTCTTCCCAACCTTCGTGAGGCCACTGATGGGCTCCGCTCTGCGATGGTGAATGGGGCGCGTCCCCAGCCATTCGCTCCCGCCACTCGGGTCAACGTTTTCAATGTTTTTGGCTGCGAAGGCCGCCGCTATTTCTCTCTTCTCTCTAGAAGACGGCATTTTCCCCTACGATATTCTGTGTCTGCGGTTGTTGATACTGTGGCGTAATCTCTCTCATCTTGGAAGCGACGGACAAGATCCGCTTCCTCTGCTTGGGGGCAGCGGACAGGACCTCTGGGTCTTCAGTCCGGAAAGCGGACACAGATACCTTGTGGCGGCGATGGTGAAACAGCGTATCGGGCTGTTATACCCAAGTTCGCGGGTTCAAACCCAATCGAAGCCGTGGACTTTTAAGACCGAAAAAATCCTTCGTACGCCTTCATTCGAAGGGGCAGTAAAGTCGGCTGTCCCATGTAGTAGATTTATTACATGTAAAAGATCCTCAAGCCTAATTGAAGCCTCTGAGGTAAATTCAAACTGTTTGTTTCGTCGCCTAAGTAATACCTTCTTTCTCCCCTAGTGGGTGAAAGGAGCGTAGCGAAATTTTCGTGGTCAGACGGAAGAGGAGGCCTCATGGCCTGAGTCTTGCCACCTAAAATAAGGCATTCATTCATTCCATTCATACCTTCGGAGATGGCGGTCTCCGGTCAACTACGTAATGTAATGAATGGTCTACCTAACCGTAGCCCCGCCCTTCCCATACCTCTATGGGAAGTATGAGGTGAGTCGATGCGCCTCTTTTCTTAGCTACGCACTTTTGTTAGCTGGCCCACAGTGTCAGATATTGGGCCACGGACTTCCGCCATTTCACGGAGTCATGTGGCCCATTTAGCGCAACACACTCGGTTTTTTCGGGTTGGTCTTCTGAAAATCAGTATTGGCATAAAGGACATCCAGGACCGAGGCGGGATTCGAACCCCCCAACCTTACGAGCCGAGGCAGCTCCGGCCCTTCACCCTTAGCGATCTCGATAATCCAGACCGCCTGCAACATCCTAATTGTTCCCGTTTTCACTCGACAGTCATCAGTCTCTAGTCACTGGATATCTCACGTTTGGCTTTCTTTTTTAAAGGTTCTTTTCCTTTCCTGTGAAAATCTTTGGATCAGACTCTGTTTTTCCACAACTCAGATAAGTTTTATTTCTCTCGAGATTTTAGAAGTTTCGTTTTGTGAGGCGATTTTGTGATGAGAGCAGCTGGACCCCTTCGCGTGGATGTGGGTGGATAACGGCAGCCCTCTGATGTCTCGCGGAATGGCAGTCGACTGCTGAACCGCTGTGTTTGTCGAAGGAGGTTCTGCTGAAGAGAGTTCAGAAGTTAAACAGGAGCCAGTATTTGGCCAAAAAAAAAAATCTTCAAACACATTTTTAAGGCAAGGTGCCTCTTTTCTTAAAACTATTCATGGCAGCTGCCCATTCATAGACTTCATTAAAAAGTCTGCAATTTGGGGGTTACCGACGATCCTATCAGGATGCCAGCCAATTTTCTATTGCCTCCGCGTAGAAGGTCTTAAAGAGCGTAAACGACGCATCAAGAGGCTGCAGTTTTGCAGTGGAGTGCGGAGGCAACCACAAACGAAGCACCGTTGTCACTGTTTCTATATAATTAGAGGCTACACTGTGCATCAAAAGGAAAGTAAACATTAATTTTAACTATGGTATTGAATGTATTATGTACCATTTGGACTGTATAATTTTAAACAGCCTGTAACAAATATTTATCGCAGCTTCTGGTTCAATGACCCCATCTCGATCAGGTTTTCCATCCAGTTTCCCTGATCCTTTGAGAAAATGCTGAGATGGCCCTTTGTTTTTCTTTTTGATATAAATGTAACTTCATTATCTGTGCACGTCTTCTAGAATTTAGTGGGAAATATAGTTATTCAAATTATCGTTCTCCATGTTGTCACGGCGGGAAGTATTATTTCTTTACGGAGGACATAAGGGACAAGAAGGCAAAATTATTGCTGATTTACACTTGAAAATAGATGTTATTACATGGGAACGAATATTTTGTGAACAATCCTTGCAAAAAAACCTCATTTTCTTTCTGTATTCAAAATTCAATAATTCAATAATATTCAAAATTCTTAAGGTAGGGATCACAGTATTATGAAAACGTGCATACAATTCACTTCTCTCCGTAGCACGTCACACACAGTTTTAACTGTTTTTGATGTGAAATAAATAAAGCTAGAGCTAGGTCAATTGCATTTACGGTGCGGGAATGTGTCTGTCCAATATCAACACATCAGGCTCTTCCTTTGAGGGCTCTTCAATGAAATTTAAGTGTATAAACCATTCATCAAGAACTTCGTGTGCGATCCACCCAGACTCATTTGGCGCTCCCATTTAGTGTCTCTGGGGAGTTCCTTGAACGAGTTCATTCATCAGCTTTCTGGGGGAAATCATACGCGGGGGCAAGAAAGAGCCTGCGATTGGTGAACCTCTTCTGTTGACGACAGCTTGTGCACAGACTTCTTCCCTTTCACAGCAACATTTTTTAACTTTCTGCTGGGCCACTGTGGATGACAGTTTCATCTACATTAAATAATTAAATTGGATTGAATTTAATTTTCTCCAATTCGGGCCTCAAAATTGAACACAAGAAGGAGAAGTTCGACAAGTTTGACCGCACTAGCACTGTCGCCCAAGAGTAGTGGAACCCTCTTCAATGGAGCAATCTCTTGAAAAAGACGTTCCAGCCGAACTGCCTCTCTTACCGCCTCGCTGGCAGCAACGTACTCTGCCTCCGTAGAAGAAAGTGAGACGCTCTGCTGCTTTTTGCTGGCCCAGGTGATGGGCCGTCGCGCATACTTGAAGAGTAGTTCGCTCACAGATCGTCTCATCTCTGGCTCATTCATGAAATCCGCATCACTGTAGGCCTCCAGTTCTCCGTGGTCTTCGGTTGCGCTGAACTTGATGCCCAGGTGAGACCGGGAGCGGTAGCTCAGTGCATCTACTGTCACTGCAGCACCTTTGACCGGGAGGTCCTAGGTTCCCACTCCCCACGGCAGCAGCATTTTCGACACTAGCTTTTCAGCTAGGTCGAATGCAGTCGCTGTCTGGACAATTCTAGCGGCCGGCTGCTCTGATCGGTACTTTTCCGTGGTTTCTTCGATCAACTCCAAGCGAATGCCGGAACAGTGCCCTAACAAACGGGCCACGGACCGCGCGCGATCTTTCCTTCCTCTTCCTTGTCCTATCTCCCCTTACACACACACTAACATGCACTACACTACCACGTATTCCGGGAGACCTGTCGGGAGCTTAGAGTTTTTCCCGGGTGGGGCGGTGCCCCGCTGGTGGGAGTCCTGGTTAGGAGGAAACCCCGCTAGCCGACGGTAGGTGGGCACCGGATCTCGCCATCCAGCGGGGGAAGATCACCGCCATCTCCCGAGGAAGAAACATGCACTACACTTACTATACACATGACCTAAGCTGTTGATGCGCCCGGAATCACCAACCAACCAAGCCCAGGTGTGTCGCGCCTCTCAGGTTCATCATTGTTTCACCATATAAAGTGTCTTGCAACATCCGCAACAACTCGTCGATGTCCGCTTGGCTTGTCGCAGCAACCAGCCTATCCTCGACAATTCGTAAGGCATTTTATTGTAACGTTTTATTGGTACGGCACACTCGATTCACCACAAACACGGCAGTATTAACCAACTCAGTCCAGAGTATCTTTAGCAAATCCTTGGCGGAGAGAGTGGTGCGAGCCAAGACCGCAACAGTTTTGTTGGTTCGCTCTGCACTGCCGTTGCAGTGCTCCGGAGTATAGGGTTCGTGATGACAAGTCTGGTGCCGTTCGAACTCACGAGTTTCTTCACTGTTGCGTTGTCAAATTCCAGCCCACCATCACACTGAAGTGATTTTACAGATCGTAATAGTAACCCCGTGTGGTCTACAACTCCACACTGCTTCCTTTCATCAGGGGGACAAGTTCCCTAGGGGGCACCTATGCCTCTGTGGGCTTTTATTCGCACCCCCGCCGACGCGTTAACGCCAACAGGATGATGGCCAGATCCAGCCGGAACCCAGTTTACCTTCACGGCAACCTCCCCATACAATGCCTAGGTACGGGCCGCCCTGCTAGCTCCTAGCTATCCAGGCTAGTACCGGAGTCTCGACAATGCGCCACTCACATGCACCGGGAACAAGTTCCCTTCTCTTTACCCAGAGTATCGGGCCACTGCCACAACGAAACCGATAACTCAACTGGGAGCCACCGGACGAAGACCCGGGCGGCTCAGAGCCCCCATCCCGTCTCCCCATTGCTTCCTGCCAGCTCACGACGTGGGTAACGCCGGTACCGGAGCATCCTGACGTGGTGTTACTGGATTTCCCGCCGGACTTTAAAGTGGGATCCGGAGTACTCTGAGAAGCATCCTTCGCCCGATCCTGCCCAAAGGACGACGCGCCATAAGCCCAACTGGTGGGTAGCCAGGCGAGCCCGACTACCACGAGCTTAGCATTGCCTTCTCACTGCCTGCACCTTCAAGCTAACAACGTGAGCGGCGCCGCGAGACTCAGGGTCCGGGTGGTCGTCTACGATTCTTCACCAGAAGCCGCGACAACCTAGGTCATCCCCCCCCCAGGAAGGGGTTTTACAGATAGTCCGAAGCTCGTTTTGATAACCTGCAACATGTCCCTGATCTCCGCTGTTTCGGATTTCTTCAAGAAGTAGACGAGCCGCGTCCTGGAGTGATCGCGCGTGCAGCAGTCGAAGTGCTTGGCCTCTCTGAGTGAAGCCGCTTCCATCGGGCCGCACAGATCATGCATAACCTCTGCGCAAACAGCTGCTCGCTGGTGTCGAGAGTGGAAAGTCGCCCTATGCTTGCCTATGCTTGCCTATGTCGCTTGCCTTCGACACATGCTCCGCAAAACTCTTCGCTCTTGCTTATCTCGGTTCCATTAAGCTGCAGAATCTTCAAAACATGCTTTTTCTGGTGCCCCAGCCGCTCATGCTACAGTTGGAGCGCATCCTTGAGCGCTACGTTGGATTCGTCGTCCCGTGCCATTGCAGTTACCTGCTCTCGTGTTGCCATCCTGAACAATTTTCCATATATGCCTTGTGCTTTGACGACACCGTCTTTGGAAAACTCGCAGAAGGACGTTGATGAGTTGCAGCATTTGCCCTGAGCAGATGTGACAGAGAACAAATTCCACCGAGCACCAGGTGCGTACAGAATGTGCTCCGTATGACATGGCAACCACTCACCACTGAGCTCTGCTTCAAAAATTAATGCTCCGCATCCTTTAGCAGTCATAAATGACATGTCACCGATGTGAATCTTTGCCGGCGATGTGAACTTTTCGTACGACAAAGACAATTCACGACGAAACGTCAGATGATCAGTGGCACCAGAATCGACGATCCACAATTCGTTGTTCAACTCTTTTTTCAGGACCTCATAGATGAATCCCGTTGTGTAAGTGATCCCTGCTTCTGTCCCAGGACACTTTCGAGCTACCCGCGTCCTCAGCTTGCGACAGTTTCGACTCATGTGACCGATGATTCTACAGTTGAAACATCGAAATGACAGCTTCTTCTCTGCCACCTTGTTAGCTGGCTTTCTGGATGCTTTTTGTTTACGTTTCTCGTCGATCTTGTCCCTACTCGCCACCCGCGCCCCCCATCTCTCGCACTTGGCAACCCGCTGCTGGCGCCGCCTGTCGTCCGACGTCAAAATGCTTATTTGATTGGCTTGTTGACTTGGGTTTTTCTAACGTGGCGGCTGAGGGTAGTGTCTCCAAGATGGAATTCGGCACGACTTTTTGAGTCAATCTCAGTACTGCCGCTAGGGCCGCTTCACCTGCAGCACTGCTTGATGCGGCCGCGGTCATGCGATATCTTGCGGCAGGACTGAGAATGACTTAAAAAGTCGAGCCGAATTCCATCATGGAGATACTACTCTCAGCCACCACGTTAGAAAACCCAAGTATAAGTCGTCCGTTCTGGCCCACCAGGCCTGCCGCAGGTTTTCGTAATCGTCCGGCAGCTTCGCCATGAGCGATGGCTGGCTTGACTCTCAGCTGTTGTAACGTGTTAGTACACAGCAAGCAATTTGACCCACATGTCACGAGCAACGACGTAACCTCACTTTCGATGAACTTGACAATGATTTGACTGGCCAATCTATCCTCTTTGTCCCGTATTTTCTAGCTGGCGTTGTGTGCTGCCACCTCCTCTGCGTTAGCTCCTACTGCCAAATCCTCCGGTTGCGTGATTTCTCCAATACATACCTCGTACGCATTTTCAGTTCCTCGCAAAAGGTTCCTCATCACGATCTTCATAGATTCCAGTTGTCTGCACCTCACAGATTCTCAATCCCCTGGAATTCCATGCTGGCAACTGGTAAAAATGTAGCACATAAGTGAATTTATGATTTATAATATTTTTTTGTATTTACCAACCACTCTCTGCTCCCATATTAAAGTCAGTTGATAAAACATGAAACACTGCTTCTATTAATATGGTTTATTGCTATCGAGTAAGTTCAATGGGTATAAAATGGAAAAACACAATGTAACAAAAAAATGGGTGTTGCATGATACTAGGACATTTTTGAGAGAGTCATAGAAACTAAATTAAGACTTTTTCATCAACAAATCCCATACCTCCTATCTTGAGGTGGTCCATCATAGGTTCCTGAATTTTGCCGCCTGGAAGCTAAATCTGCCTCTACCAAGTGTAACTCATGAATATAGTTAAATTGCATTGATTTTAAGTTTGAGCTCCCTGAGATCGTATAGAGACTATTTTGACTTGCTGTTTTTGTTTGTTTTTTTTTTTGTTTTTTTTGTTTTTTTAATGATTTAATTGATGGAAATATTCATGCATGTGATTTGTATTCTATGATCTCTTGGTCTACTCTGGAACGAAGTACATGGTATAATGAAAATGCTCTATTTGTAATTCCATTCGCTAGAACAAATGTATATTACTTAGCACCAATTTGGAGGATGTGTAGAATGTTAATGTTCAATTCAATAGATGTTTTTGCGTCTACAAATAGATTTTTAACCCTTTGACTCTGTTTCTTCAATACTTACATGGAATTTGTGTGGGGTCTTTTTTTACCCCAAATATTTTTCACAAAAGTTTACAAGCATTTGATGCACGCATGTTATTTGGAATTATTATTTGAAAAAGTGATAATATTTATTTGCTTTATTTACTACATCGCCCTAAATAAAGAATAATGTTGTTTCCAGAAAAGCAATCTAGCATATCCTCATAACTATACATAGGTGTCTATCTTACCATCATGAGAATGTTTGAAACAGAGCTACCAAATCATAATAGACAAACACCCCAACTTATCATTCAGAAACCGCAACATAATACTACAAAACGGAAATGGACATGTGTTAAGAATTTTTCTTTTTTGTAGTTTAAAAGTCAAATGTGACATTTCTGACCCAATCCGCATAAAAATCAAATTATTTCCAACCACAAAAAAAAGTTAAAAAACTGAAAAGTTTACAACACATAAAATTGAACATAAATAGCATATCTAAAAGGAGAAGTTCATGGGAATAATTTTCATTATGTTGCAAAACATTATTGTCATGTGCGGTTAAAAAAGACTTCCAAACAGAGTCTTAAGGGTTAAAGAGTATGAGAGAACATTATTTAAAAGATTTCGCTTGAAAAGAAATTTACTGTGGATTTTTTATATATTTTATTTTATAAATTCTCTACTTTTGTGAAATTATTGTAATTGAGCAATTGCCTGTAGTATGTGTGAAAATAAATAAATAAAAATAAATATGGAAAGTTGTTGTTTGATGTAAGAATGTCACTCAGTGATGAGTTTAGTTGTTGTTTTAGGAAAACTTCATCTTTAAATTGGGGAGGGGGGAGGGAGAACAGTGAGAGTAAAAACAGGGAACTTCCAAATGAACATAGATCCAAGGGCCCCCAAAGCTGTTAAAACAGCTCTGCCCTGAATAGGACATTACTGCTTTTAAATCCCCAGCCAAGATAGGGTTTGAACCTGGGTCCCTTAGATTAGCAAAGGAAGACTTAAAGCAACAATTCACATCGTATAGGAACTTATTTAAGTAATTGGCTAGATGACCAGTATTTATGCTATAACTCCTGATAGAAGGGAGTATTTACTAACATTTTATGGAAAAATTAGTAATTGATATCTGATAAGTGTTCATTAACAGAAGTATTTTAGATTTTACTGTAATTGTCTTTCTTAGTCATCTTCTTCCATTGCCTTAGTTTCCCCTTACCCTTTTTGAATTTGAAAACACATTCGGTGGTTAAAAATTTTCAACAGTGTATTATACCTTCCCTCCTTTTTTTCCCCCTCTTTCAATCCCTCAGCATTTAAACTGATTTTGTGATGTGGTAATTGGCATGAGTGAAAATCAAAATCATTTCTTGGGGAGAATCCATTTTTTATTTAAAGCAATTTTCTGTATGTTGTATGAAAACCAGAAAAATGTTACTTACCATTAGTGAGTTGTTGTAGAATACTGTATCAGGTAGATATAAAGTTATTTTCCTTTGAATTTGAAAGATGTTTCGCAACTGATGGAGGATGATTAAGTGTTAATATTGGATGAATGTTGTACAAGTAAATAAAAATATTGTATTGTTTCTTATGGATGAAGAGAGCTCTCAATGGCAACTTGTGCCTTTAATTAACTCGTTCCAGAAATTGCCATAAATCTTACAAAATATATGAAACCAAAAATTTTGCTATCCTGTGAAACTTTGTAAAATATTTTTCAAAATGACCTTAGATTTTCCTAAGTTCCAGTATAAATACCTTCCTCCCTTTCCAGTATAAATACTGACTTAAAAAATAATTTAATTCAAAAATTTTAAGAATACATTGTTAGTGATACAAAGGAATATCTCAGCAACAGCAACACTCGTGCCTAGAAAATCTTTTTTGAAGGTTATACATTATAATGTGTGTTCATCATGGCATTTATTTTATGAATTTTCTTCTACAGGTAATATAGAATATACGTGCCCAGCCGCAAACGATTGTGAAATCAATAAGCGCCGACGCAAAGCGTGCCAGGCATGCCGTTTCCAGAAGTGCTTGAGGATGGGCATGTTAAAGGAGGGAGTACGACTGGATAGAGTCCGAGGTGGACGGCAGAAGTACAGACGCAACCCAGATCTGCCTTATCAAGTGCAAGCATTCATGCCCAGACCAGTACTCTCATTGGATGGTATGTTTTCAAGCTATTTAGTTGATAGAAATACATTTTTCTTAGTCATCTGGTGGATATGTGACATGGGAAATGGCATTCAATTAAACACTATTATCCAAATAAATTGGTAAAACATTCATCCAAACATGTTGAACCGGTTTCATGTGGAGTACATTTGGAACCAAGTATAACTAAAGCATGCAACCCCCACTCTTCCCTCTCCTTTAATGTTATTTCATAAATTTCTTGTTTTTTATGTACCATAAAACGTTAGATCAAATAATGACTGCAGACACTTGATAATAAAACAAAAAAAATATGTTTTTTGTTTTACTTTTTTATAAGTGTAGTGTAGAGAAGGAAGCATGGTTTTGTAGTTGGAATTTTTAAATCGCTTAAACCCAAAAAATAACTTTTTTCAGTTAATTTCAAAGGTGTTATCCAACGATAAAATATATTCCATGTATTTACATGCGAATGATATGATAGTTGTTTTTTTCTTTGAATGAAATAACTAAGGAATAATTAATATTTAAAATCCCTTAATCAAACATAAAAGGTTTTTTTCATGATTTTTCTTTTAAAATCATAACCAAAGGAAAACCTAACACATAAAAAAGATAAAAAGTTGAAGATGAAAAAAATGAAGGTTAAAGAGAGGGTAAAATTGGGAATTTATCACATTGATGGAAATTGAATATTTTATTTTGAACAGCTATGGAGCCTCTCCTGAAATTGGGAGTCTATGACCTTGCGTGTGTGAGCCCTATGGCAACAACAACAACAACAACAACAACAACAACAACAATAATAATAATAATAATAATAATAATAATAATAATAATAATAATAATAATAATAATAATAATAATAATAATAAATAAAACTCTTAATAAAATCTCTCCCCCCCTCACCCTCTCTCTCTTTCTCCCTCACCCTCTCCATCTCTCCCCTTTAAATTGCAAGGGACTTCAGGGTTATAACATAAAGGCGTTTTTCTTATTAACTATGCTATTTCTAATTAATTTTACAATCATTTTGTACCAGTATGAGATCATTGCATAGTATAGTATGTATACTAGTACCCATACAAGATGAAAGCTGAATAAAAGCCGAAACATTGGTAGTTTAAATCACTTTTTTCTTTTGACCTAAACTCAAAAAAAGTTCCTTGCAGTTAATTCCTGAGATTTAGAAATCGAGCACAAGTAACAAGTTAAAATATAGAAAATTTCTACCAAATATAATTATTTCCCAAGGCTTCCTGACTAACAAGCAAATTAATTTAAAACAAACAGTTAGTTCTGTTTAAAAAGAGATGATAAATCACTAAAAGTGAACTCGTAAATTTATTATGATAAATTTAAACATAGTTTACTTAGATTTGACAGAAGTGATACCAAGCACCGAAACTTTTATTATCTGCAATTTTGCACATTTATTTAAATGTACACATTGTGAAAGGACAAGCTAGAAGTGAGAAATATTTAATTGCCTAGTCAACAAATATGATGATAGGATTCATTCATTCATTATAGAAATAGATCTTAATTTTTCAAAAAAATATCACAGGAAATTGAAACAGTCTCTGAAGGTAAATTGGCAGCACAAATGAAAGGTTTTAGCAGGCAATGTTGGTACCAACCTCTCTTGCATCAATGTGAATTGCGGGTTGAGTTGAAATTCTTTGTTTCAGAAGTGAGCAGTACTGACAGATAGCAAACAATGTCACCATATTTGGCATTTAGTGCAGTTTACTAGGCTGCCCCAAAAATACATGCTTGCATCCACTGACACACATTCAAACAAACAAACGCACAGAAGCAAACACTCGTGCATACATGACATCCCAATTGTCAGGTACAAAATGCCATTATCTCCTCGCTACCTGCACCAATTTGAACTATCTTTGAAGCAGCACTAATAGATTTTAATCCTGACTCGTGTGAAGTTTCAGCACAGAAGTACCTTAAACATGTATTTTCCAACGGAAAACTCAAGATCATATTGTCGAGGAGACTCCAATGCTTCTTCCTTATACTGTGCTATTGAGAGAAAAAGTAAAAAATAATTTTTTGAGTGAAAAAAGTTCAAGTATATTCTAAGGCCTTCTAATCTATGTAAACATTTCCAAAAGTAGAAAGTTTATTTTAAATGTCTAAAATATAAGGAATTCTATAAAATAGTGGTGATTTACTTAGTAAAAAACATGACCGTTTATTTCCTCTTCATTTTATTTACCAACGGATGGTATCTAGTAAGGGTAACAAGTGGTAGGTTTTGTATTTTATATTATTACTAGCTGACCCGGCGTACTCTGTTCCGCCTTAACAGCCGGTCCCATCTTTTTCTCGCGTTGCACTCACTGTGAGAAACTGTACTATCCTTGTTGCACTCGTGATAATAAAGCAATTGCAGATTTGTGTTTTTCTCTCAAACAAAGAAGAATTTAAAAAACGCTCTGATATTAAATAGATAATTAAAAAATCTATTACATAGGAGAGCATTTTTTTGGAATTGATTTTTGTTTAAGAGAGAAATACAAAGCTGTAATCATAGGGACCGGCTGTTAAAGGCAATAAATAAGCAGATTTTGGAATTTATTAAGTTAAATTGTTTATTAGAAAATACAAATAAAAAAATTAAGTAGATTAATCATTCATTATTGTTCCTGTATTTTGGTGCATAGGTTGCATTCTTCAGTTAAGTACCTTGTGATACACAACATTTTTTGTTTTATTATCAGGCGCAGGTTACAACAGGCAACAATGACCGCTAACATGCGAAATCACGCGAAAACGTGCAAAAACGTGCATTCTCACACAGGAACGCTGTCGAACGGGATAAACAGTATCCTATGTCCGTCTCCTGGCTCTAAGCTTCCTGCTCACCAATTTTCAGCCCAATCAGTACAGCCGTTCTTGAGTTATAAATAGTGTAACTAACACGACTTTCTATTATATATATACTAGTTGACCCGGCGAACTTTGTTCCGCCTTAACAGCCGGTCCCATCTTTTTCTCGCGTCGCACTCACTGTGAGAAACTGTACTATCCTTGTTGCACTACGTACGTGCAAAAACGTGCGTTCTCACACAGGAACGCTGTCGAACGGGATAAACAGTATCCTATGTCCGTCTCCTGGCTCTAAGCTTCCTGCTCACCAAATCGGTACAGCCGTTCTTGAGTTATAAATAGTGTAACTAACACGACTATATACAGATATAACGGCGAACGAAAGGCGGCTATCATTATCGCCTTCTGTTATCAGTGCGGCGTTACAACAATGGGTTACAACAGGCAACAATGACCGCTAACATGCGAAATCACGCGAAAACGAGCGAAAACGTGCAAAAACGTGCGTTCTCACACAGGAACGCTGTCGAACGGGATAAAAAGTATCCTATGTCCGTCTCCTGGCTCTAAGCTTCCTGCTCACCAGTTTTCAGCCAGATCGGTACAGCCGTTCTTGAGTTATAAATAGTGTAACTAACACGACTTTCTTTTATATATATAGATATAGATTTCAATTTTTGTATAATTTTACAATTTGTAAAAGAATTTTGCTGTTAGAAGTGTTTGTAAATGTCATTATGCATTTTACACCTAAAGAAAATTGTAGGGTTGAAATGTTGGGAAGAATTAAAATGGAAACATTACCTGTTCATCTGGTCACTCTTCAATATATAAAGATATTTAGTATAGATTACAAGATATATTGAGGTTTCCAACACCAGATTTGATCTAGATATGTGAATACTGAAAATGAAGGATCTGATGTCAGTGCAGGAAAACAGCACTAAGACATAAGCATTTAAAAACTAGAAAAACCAATATACTAGCCATGCCTTATATCCAAACCTGCAGAAACACTTTAGGTTATCAGATTGATGTTTTAAATGTTTTCATATTAATATGTGTCTCTTCTTTACATGTAATAATCATGATGGGTAATACATAATTGTTTGTATGTCTCAGTTGCATATATTACATGGATAGTTGATTAAGTGACGTTAGGATTATGAACAATATGCTTAGGTGGTAATTAAATGTCCTGACACATGGTAAAGACATTTATCAACCATTTAAAAATATTGGTGAAGACATTTTTTACTAATTTAGCATATAAATATATACAAGGTCAAACACATGCACTAAGTATGATGCTTCTAGTCTTTTTACATCACATTGAACAAGTCAAAAATTTGCTAAGATTTAGGGGTCATGTCTTTTTCAGCCTATTTCACGTGGAATTACCTATATGATATTTTTAAGGATTGTCCCATATGTAGGAACAAATGTCTTACTCTTATTCAACATGGTAGCTGTTTCCCTGCATTTTTCCCTCCATAATTTGTGTATTTCAATTTCCCTGTTTTACCAGAAATCAGTCATTCGCTTTAATTTAATTTCATAAATATGTATGAATGTGTTGCATTTTATTTCTTGATCACACCACCATTATCGTCATTTGACACAGAGAACAAGATGCTGAAGGCTCTGACTTCATGTGAGCCGGACTTACTGCTGGCCTCTCCTGACACAAGTATTGTTGACCTGGAGCTGCGGGTGGTGAGCACTTTGAGTGACCTCTATGACCGGGAATTGGTTGGTGTCATCAGTTGGGCCAAACTTATTCCAGGTAATTGACATTTAATGAGGTGTATGAGTTCATAGTGAAGAATTATGAAGAATAAGACAGTGTAACCCACGAAAAAAAATTGTAAGCTGTAAAAATTGAAATCCAGGAGCTGTTTCCGCATCAGCAGTACTATTTTATGTGCATTTTTGGGATACTCAAGTATCTCTGAAATGAAGTCATTTGAGATTCAAATGAAAAAGTAAATATCCTCCAATAAATCTCAATATAGTATAAACTAAAAATTCATAATTTTGAGAGTACACACCTCACCTGTATGAGATTAAGAGCAGTGAAATTCAGAAGAGAAAGCTGGGATAGAGACTGGAAATGTTGACTACTCAAAAGCTAAAACCATTCTTGGGAGAATAATGTCAATACTTTACTAGAATGAGAGGCATGTAATCAACATTATGAAAAATTGTGTGTTCTTCCATTCTCTCCTCTCCTATCTGCTGAAGATTCTTATTGGTTTTGAATTCACAGTAAATATTGTATTTTCTTATTATATTTCTTATATTGTATCTTCTTATATTTTCTTTCTTATATTGTATCTTCAGATATTCAAACCACCCACATTTTTTGTTTTCTACCCTTTCTTATCATGTCAAATCATTATCAAACTGTCTTATCGTTATCAAATCATAAAATTAATTTTCACAATTTCTTATTTTAATATGTTTGTATTGTTTTCTGCATTGTAGGTTTTACTGAGCTCACGCTAAACGATCAGATGCGATTGCTTCAGAGCACTTGGGCAGAGATACTGACACTCGCTCTAGCGTTCAGATCTCTAGGGCAAGGTGGCAAACTGCGCTTTGCTGCGGACTTCTCTTTGGATGAGAAGTTAGCACGAGATTGCAGTGTGTTAGAAGTTTACCAGCATGTAAGTAAGGTTTTTGCTTCTAGAATTATTGAATTGCATTTTTTACAATAAAGACAATGATTTCAATCGCTTGGTGTAACTTCTACAAATAATGTTACTCGGTTCCATGTAAGTGCATATTTTTACAGGAACATGATATCTGCATTCAATAATTATTTTTAGTGTGCAAAATACTGAGAGGGATTTAAAACTATTATTTTACATCTTCACGTGTTTTGATATGTTATATCTATTACAACATATCTTACATATTACGTTACATTTTAATATATTTACATATTAATACAGAACCCCTTGTATATGAGTTTGTGAATATATGAACTAGAATCATCCTATTAAAAAGTAATATGTTATGATAGTACATAGTTTAAAAAAAAAAAAAAAAAAAAGTAAACAGAACCTGCAGTAATGCCCTCCAGACTTTCCCCAATGAATAATTGTCAAACTTACCTCCTACTCGTAGGATATCCTAACACTAGTATTTCCTACTCTAAATCAAGAATGAGAGGATGTTTGCAAAGCAGAAATAATCGTGAATACTTGTTTGTACATGTTTCATAAAGCCTACGGGAGTGTAACTCAATCAAAATCTGAACCTTCAACCTCAATCAAACCTTCTCAATCAAAACCTTCTTACTCTTATCGCACTTCATGCACTCAGCTCAGAAACACATCATTGCATCAAGGAAACAGAATTCGGAACTTATTCTTGAACTGCTGTCTGCTTAGGTTTCATTGGAAGTCTTCAGAATATGAGACAATTGATGTGGGTCAGTGGGTGAGCAACAGTCACATGTTCAATTATAATTGTGTATGAACAGTCAGATTTAGTATTGCATTGTGTTGTACTTAATTACAATATAACAAAATTAGTGGATTCATTCATCACTTGTTACTTTCTCACTACCGCTTCCGCAGTAGAGAGAAAGTTGCATAATGCTGCGAAAAAAACAACTAGTGGTGCTACAGAATGCCACAGACTTTCTTGTAGAAAGTTTTTCTAATTTCCTTGATGTGGACTGGTACTGCACAGTCTGACATTTCCTTCTTGTCTGCTGCCATCTATCGCCGCTCAAAGTATTTTCCCATTGTTTTGTAATTTTCTCAACTTTTCGATTTCCAAATAGTAGAACTGAAATATTTTTTTAAGAATATTAAAGAAGGCTAAAACCTTATCCTAAATACCAATTTTCACTGAAAATTTTGGAGCTGTCTTTAAGAAAATGGCATTAAGCTTTACTGTAAATGCGAAATTTGAAGAACATCAACTCACTAATTATATAATGTATACAAATCCATGGAAATGTGCATATTAATGGTGTGAAAGATATTGAAACAAAATTACATTTGTGTAATTTTTGAAAAAATATATGTATGTACCAAAATAAACTTTACATTATATTAAACAGTGCTATTACCACTATCCATTGGAAAAGTTTGAAGAAAAAATTTAGAGCCATTTTTTAGAAAATGGGTATTGAGCGTTTCTGCAAATGCGGGATTTTGAGCTCATTTTAACAAAAAACTGTTGAGTTCTCGAGAAACTTTATTTGGCATTATTTAAAGCACATTTACTCATAAATACAAAAACCGTGAGGAAATAGCCTCAGATGTAAATATTACCGACATGAGAGACAACTCAAAATAATTACATTTTTGTAGTTTTTGAGAAAACAAAAGAATAGGCATTTATAGCGTTTATGTCATCGTATTGAGTTTGTTTGGCACCATCCATACGAAAAATTGAAAGAAAAAATTTGGAGCGGTTTTTGAGATAATCTTGTTTTTGTAATTTAAAAAAATGCGAATATTGCACGAAAACTACTAACATTTTCAAAAAAATTCTACATGACCTTGTTAAAAGAATTATTTATGTGCAACAAACTTCATTTGAACAAAAAATCTGTATCTTCAATTTTGTAGTTTTAGGAAGACGTAGAAAAAAGTTCGAACTTTCGCAATTTTCGAAAATTAAGAGTTAACCCCGAAAATCGTACCTGTAATACCTTCATAAGTGTAGTTTACTCTATTCTTACAAGATATTTAAAGAAAAAATTTGGAGCCGTTTTGAGAAAATTTTGAAAATGTCCGGAGAGCTTCATGTAAAGTACCCCCAAATTTGATAGAATGTTTTTCAAAATCTCAAAGCTTCAACTAGAGCCAGATGCGCAGGGGTTTCTTCAATTTGGAAAAGATCGTATGTGTGGTTTAGGCGCTAGTAGTGTTCACGGATGGACGGACGTTTTGAAAAAAAAAAACACACTTTTTCGGTATCAGAAGACCCCAAAACGTGTATTTCCGTTGAAATCTCGAAATCGATTTTCTGCAGCATTACATAACTTTCTCTATACCACGTATATACGTATGGATACGAGAAAGTAACTAGATGTGCTACAGAATGGCACAGACTTTCTCGCTGCAAAGGTTTCTAATTTCCTTTTTGTGGCTGGTACTGTACAGTCTTGCCCTTCCTACTACCATCTATCGCCACCCAAATTACATTTTTTTAAATTTTCTCAACTTTTCGGTTTTTCAAGTAGTAGAACCCAAATATTAATTTAAGAATATTAAAGAATGCTAAAACCTCATCCTAAAAAGCTGTTTTTAAGAAAATAGCGTAAATAGTTACTGTAATTGCGAAATTTGAAGTTCTTTACCGCAAGAACCTATTGAGGTTTCGAAAAACTTAATTTGAAGTCATTTGAAGCGCTTCCCCTCATAAATGCAATAATGTATACAAATCCATTGAAATGTGCGTCTTAACGGCGTGAGTGATATTTAAAAAAAATTACATTTGTGTAATTTTTGAAAAAACAAGAGAGTACACAAAAATGAACTTTACATCATATTAAACAGTGCAATTAACACTATATATTGGAAAATTTTCAAGAAAAATTTTGGAGCTATTTTTGACGAAATGGCGGTTGAGCGTTTCTGAGAATGCGGAATTTAGATCTCATTTTGACATTAATCCATTGAGTTTTCGATAAACTTTATTTGACATTATTTAAAGCACATGTACTCATAAATCAAATAAAGTGAAGAAATCGCCTCTAGTGTAAATATTACCGAGAGACAAGTAAAAAATATTACATTTTTCTAAATTTTGAACAAACAAGAGAATACAGCAATATGGCTTTATGTCATCGGATAGGATGCATTTGGTACTAACTCTACCAAAAATTTAAAGAAAAATGTTGGTGCCGTTTTTCAGAAAATCTTGTTTTTGTAACTTTTTAAAATTCCGAATATTTCACGCTATTTTGCTCGAATACTATTATAATTTTCAAAAACATCTACATGACCTTAATGAAAGAACTATTTATGGGCAACAAATTTCATTTGAAGAAAAAATCTTTCTCTTCAATTTTATACTTGTAGGAAGATGCCGAACAAAATTGGAACTTTTGCAATTTTCGAAAATTCGGAGTCAACCGTGAAAATCGGAGCTATGCCACATTTATAAGTGTATTTTACTCTATTCTTACTAGAAATTTGGTGCAGTTTTTGAAAATAACCACGTTTTCGGTATCAGGGGACCCCAAAACGTGTATTTCCGTTGAAATCTCGAAATCGATTTTCCGCAGCATTACGTAACTTTCTCTATACTACGTGTATTACTCCGTATATACGTAGTAAAGAGAGAAAGAGAAAGTAATACAAGAAAGTAAAGATAGAGAATTTTCGACAGAAACACTTATTGCCGGCCTCTAATAACGATAAAGTGGATAAATCAGGGTGCTAAATTTAGAAAAAATCCTCTAACGCCTGGTGAAACCAGAATCCTAGCGGGTCCTTGATACCGAAAAGTCGATTGACGGCAAAACGTCCATCCGTGAACACCACTAGCGCCTAAACCATACGGAGGATTTTCTCCAAAATCGACCTAGCTTGACTCTAAGCTTTATGATTTTGAAAAACATTCTTTAATGTTTTTACTTTACATGAAGTACCAGGGACGTTTTCAAAATTTTCTCAAAAATGGCTCCAAAATTTTTCGTTAAATATTTTTGAAAGAATAGAGAAAAAGCATAAAGGTGGCATAGGTCCGTTTTTCACTGTTAACTCTAAATTTTCGAAAATTACAAAAGTTTGAAATTTTTTCGGCTTATTCCTACTATTACAAAATTGAAGATTTTAAAGAACTGATTTTGCATCACAGGTCTCCTAATCCTTCCGTAATCCCTTGGCTTCACAGGCTCAATTATGGGTGTAAATAAGGAGCTAGATCCCCACATCCACAGCAGTGCAATAAGCCGAGAGATGGGACCAACGTATGCAGGCAGCGGGAGGTGCCGAGGCCTTCCCTTCTAGACATTCATAGACAGCTGCTGGGGAAACCTAACGCAGATTCAAAAGAATACGACGTTAACTAGCAGTATGACAAAATTTGTGCTATTCCAGTCGCGACTTGTGGTTTTGTAAATGGGGAAGGCTGCAAATGCATTGTATTTCTAAATAAGATAAATAAATGTAACTTCATTTTCTGTGCACGTCTTCTAGAGTTCAGTGGGAAATACAATTATTCAAATTATCGTTTCCATGTTGTTGCGGCAGGAAGTAATAAGAGCCAAAATTTATTGCTTATTTATCCTTGAAAATATATTTTATTACATGGGAGTTTTTTTTTTTTTGTTTTTTTTTTCTCCCTTTCAAAATTCAAAATTTATTGCTTATTTATCCTTGAAAATAGATTTTATTACATTTTTTTTTCTTTCTTTTTTTTTCCCTCCCTTTCAAAATTCAAAATTTAAGTAGTATATGACTTAGTGTAGGGATCACAGAATTTTGAAAATGTGCACACAATTCACTTTTCCCCATAGCACGTCATACGCAGTTTTAACTGTTTTTTTTGACGTAAAATAAATAAATAAAATAAATAAATAAATAAATAAAATATCTTTTCTGATACACGCGTAACAGTAGCGCTCCTACCGCATATTGGGAAAACTAGTTGAAGTTCAATGCTACTCGCTGAGCTGCACGGTAATGCTATCTGGTGAGCATGCCCTTCTTCTGACCCTACGTCCCACCCTTGAAGGCTGCTTGTCCACAGCCTTCGCCAGCCCGTTTAGCCTGTGCAGTGAATGCATGATGTCATGCCTTGTCGTTTTACACCGACCTTATGGCGGAATGAAGTGGGAGCCTAACGCTTTTGTCTTCCCTTGTCACAGCTTGAAAAGCGGTACGGACGACGGTTATCGAACTCATAAACAAAAGTTTTGATATGGTTGTTATATAATACAATTCGGAGATCAATTATTAATACATAAATACGTTTATAAATATATTTTTAAATTTCATTTTGGGTGCGATTTCTAGGAGAGGCTCCGCATTTCAGCCTTTAATGACGAGCTGCACCTGTGCTTCTGTAGCATCAAGAGTTTAGCCAGTTTTTACGCACTCGGGTTCTCTAAAACTAATCCGTTTCCAACTTAGAGATCATTTTTGTCACGTATAAAATCCTGTCGTTCTGTGATTTTGTTGGTTTGTCCGTCATTGCTGATGTAAGTCTTACAAAGGTTCCGCCAGAGACAGATTTTTTTACTGTGGAATGTAATTATTCTTTTTCTCAAAGCTAAATATTTATTTTGTCTTTTTAGTACTTAACATTTGATTCCGTGTTTGTTTCCACATTCATATTCATGTTTTTTTCAGTGCATGCACATTGTTGAAAGGCTTGAGAGGCTAGCAATAGCGGAAGAAGAGTATTACGTGCTGAAAGCACTTGTACTGGCTAATTCTGATGTACGAATGGATGACCTCGCTGCTCTCAAGAAGTTTCGAGACACAATACTCGCAGCGTTATCTGATTGTGTAGCAGTAGTTAGGTGAGTTCTGTTGCTAACTTTTTTTTCTACAATTTTCAAAACCAATGTTATTGTGATTAAAGTTTTTACATGAAAATTGAATTGTTAGCATCTGTTATTCAAAGAAATTTTCAGTGGCATGAATTAATGTGAATATGTGAGACCTATTTTATCAGTTATTTATTTTATCGGTCACATGCGTCTTAAACCCCAGTTAACATGCAACCCTGTCGGTTTGTTAAGTGCACTTGTACCTACCTGTGGTTTATGTTAAGAAATTTAACATACTTAGCAACGGGTTTTAACATCCTTAGGTATGTAAACAGCCATCGATTCATCGCAAGTCAAATGTTTGTTAAGGAAAAAACATGGCGATGTACAAAACAAATCAGATTCAAACAAATTAGAAGTAATTCATATTGGTTTGGGGAATAATTATTCTTAATTGTAAATTTAATTAATAGTACAATTAGAAAAATGTATATTAGGTAAATTAATTTCATTTTCCTCATATTCCACCAAATGAAACTACTCTGGTAAAAGAATTTACTGACAATGTGAAGATGTCGCCACTAGAAGTCAACGCGCCAATTTCCTAACCGAACGTCGTTTCTTTAGGTTCAGGAGAATTATTTGCATCCATCTTTCTCGAACCACGGTATATGAATATTGTTTATGTAGATTTATCGCAAGCAACACCCCACAATATCGTACTAACGTTGCTGCAGCAACAGTATTCATGTGTTTACTATCGCAGTAATGTCGTAAATTTTCGCATAATTCGTGAGATTTTATGGTGACCGATAAAATGCTGAACATACCACGAAATATTACAGTGTTATTACTGCCTCGTCCAATTTAAAAGTCGGCTCCGCTACGCTCCGCCTCGATTTTTAACTTTTGACCTCAGCAGTCATAACACTCATAAGTTTGTAGGTATGTTAATAGCGTAATACGTTAATTTGCGACCATTGGGCTTTTAAACTCTGTATCAGATGTACTTTGTTCCTGTCAGAATATTCGTTAATTACACTGTTCTGCAAACCTTTATTTTCAAAGTGATAACCCTTTCCGGACCTGTTCTTACCACTGAAGATGAAATTGAAGTTATCTTTACGCTATCACGAAACATTTCTTGATATTACGATTTACATCGGTGAAATTAAGAAAGAGTTTCTAGGGTCATGTGGAAGCAACCTGCCTCAGCTTTGAATGGGAACTGATCGTATGAACTCGGGGATGTGAGGTGGTTATCTTTGACAGTTGAACGTGCAATGCGTTGGATACTCAAGGTCTCTCATCAACGCGGTGTTCTTGTGAAGACAAAAGTAATTAGACATGTAAAGGCAAACAGTCTGGCAACCCGAAATAACCCTGTTTCATATGAAAGCGGTCCTCCACAGCACGATCAGAACAGAACATTAGATAAGGAAACTGTAGCTAAGCAGGAAAACTTGGACACAAGGAGAGAGAAATGTGTCATTAAACAAGGAAAGCTTGCTTTAAGGTATCTTGTTGGAAGATTTCCTTCTATCACTTCAATAAAGATCAAGGCTGCCATTTTTCCTGATCCTGCAAAGATAATTAATGAGAGACAAGAATTTTCAAAATACCAGCGGTGTAGCCTTACCCGCGTGTGTGGAAATACGGAACAATAACGCAAAAATTCCGAACATTATGCTTACACAATAGTAGATTTTAATATTTTGAGATTATCCACTCAGCCAGGAAAATCACTCATACCAAAACTGAAATTTTCTAAATTGATTTCCCAAACAGTGATTAAGTGCTGTGAATACCGTTTGTTCTTCAGTGAAGAATATTCATCAATATTGATAATTACTATCAAGCGAAGAAACTTGAGTAAATTGTCATCTGGATTCTTTGCATTCGTTATTTTGTAGACCCCCCCCCAAAACACACACACACACACACACACACACACACACACACACACACAGTGGCGGCTGGTGCCCCAAGAGGCTGAGGTTGCACCTCCATCGAATGACGGAACTCCAATTTCCAAAATTCAAAATACAAATATATAATAAAAATGTAAATAATTCAAATCAATTAAAACTAAGTGAAATAAATGTCTATATGGAAACATTCGTATATGAATTGTATGCTTCGTGTCCGTGTAAAGCACATGCACCTCCCGCGCACGTGGTTCTGCCTTTGATTTCCACCGGGCACTTCAGTTCGACTCCAGCACATTGCAACCAGCACGATTGCTTCGACACGTTTCACACAAATAAAATTATTTTATTTCGAAAACTTCACTACCCTTGTGTATTTGTCAATAAAAGTTCTTCGAGACACATTCGTATTCACAAGAACTTTCGCAAACTGTTGGCCAGCTGCAGCCACTCCAGCTTCCGCGAGACACTAGCGGGACTTGCATCCAGAACGGTCACCTTTACACAAAGAACTCATCAAATGCACGTTATAAATCAACAAACCTAATATCAAATGAAAACAAATTCTCCAAATATCATAAACAATGCATTGAATATCGTCAATCATTGACGGGACATGTGTACTTTCAATAACAAGCGCAATTCCTAAAACTACGTTGCAGCCAATCAGACGAAGACAGAACATGGGTATTCCCCTGAGGCTCCCTCCGTCGCTGCGCAGCGCTAGGCAGCGCCACCCGCTGGCTGCACCGCCGAAAGGCCGTATGCTCCCCGTATTAAATGGAAGTGCCAAAAAGTAAAAACAGTAAACCCAGTAATACATTTTAGCCAATTATAGATCGGTAAGTCTCACGTCAGTTGTATGTAAGCTGATGGAAACTCTTGATAACTAGCAATATTAGACAAGAATGGAAAAAAAGAATTGCTATTTCAGATACAGCATAGTTTTAGGAATAGTTTCTCTTGCGAGAGTCAGATAGTATCATTGTTTCCGGTTATAGCAGATGAAGTTGATGATAGTGGGAGGGTGGACGCTGTAATAATAGATTTTGCGAAGGCATTTGATGTTGTTCCACACTATAAACTGGTTCATAAATTAATGCAATCGGGTATTGATACCAGTATCGTGGCATGGATTGATGAGCTTCTTCGAGATGGAAAACAAAGTTCGAGTTGGACAACAATTTGCAACTCAAACAAATGAACTTTAGGGATACCTCAAGGAAGCGTTGTTGGACCTCTCCTGTTTCTCGCATTTGTGAATGACCTGCCAGACAATTTATATTCAAAGGTATAGCTATTTGCAGATGACTGTAAAATATACCGAGTTATTCAATTAAAAGTGGACGAGGATATTTTGCAAGGTGATCTAGATAGATTACATTTGTGGGCGGAAAAAAATAGCATGACAATAAATAGTTCGAAAAGCAAAACCATCACATTTGATAGGGGCCGCAAATATAGTGAAACTCAGTATCGTTTACGCAACGAAAATATACCAAGGGTTTTGTCTTGCAAGTACCTGGGAATAATTTTTGATAGCAAATTGAGTTGGAAAAATCAGGAAAACTGTCTTTGGAAAAGCCTCAAGGTGCTTGCATTTTACTTTGCAAATATTAAGGAAGAGTACTGCGAAAGCGAGAGAATTAGCTTACTTATCTCTAGTTCGTCTATTTATTTATTTAGTTAGTTATTTTACGTCCAAAAACAGTTGAAACTGCGTATGGCGTGCTATGGGGAGAAGTGAATTCTGTGCACATTTTCAAAATTCTGTGATCCCTACACTAAGTCATATACTACATGAATTTTGAAAATAAAAAAAGCTCTCATGTAATAAAATAATCGTCCATTAATGCAATACGGGGCGGTTTGTTGGGACCCTTATAGAAATTCACAAAAGGAATATTTGAATCGAGTACAGAGAAGAGCGTATAAATTTACTTTCCGAAGCAATAGGAAGAAAGTAGAATGGGAGTCTGTAGAAATCAGGAGGGTTAAGGTAAGACTCTGTGCCCTGTACAAAGCGTATGCCGGTTATCCAACTTGGAAAGATATCTACATCCGACTCGGTAGTCCCTCGTACTTTAGCCCGTCGTCTGATCTGTCGTTCGGTCTGTCGGTCCGTCGTCTGATCTGTCGTTCGGTCTGTTGGCCCGTCCGTTTGTCTTTCTGCCGGTCGGTCTGTCATCCAGTTGGTCGGCGTGTCTGCCTGTCTTCCGGTCGGTTGGTCTGTCTATCGCTCGATCTGTTTGTTTCCCTGTCAGTCTCGCTCTCTCTCTCTCACGCTTGCCCTCTCTCTTTCGCTCTCTCTCGCTTGCCCTCTCTCTCTCTCTCTCGCTTGCCCTCTCTCTCTCGCTTGCCCTCTCTCTCTCGCTTGCCCTCTCTCTCTCTCTCTCGCTTGCCCTCTCTCTCTCTCTCGCTTGCCCTCTCTCT
>BLKR01011053.1:0-39993 GCA_011170035.1 Teleogryllus occipitalis
TAATTTGTCACTTCTTAGAAGCATGTCACGTAAACGACAAAGTTCTGATTCATTTACAACTTGATGCTGAAAATGATGCTGATTTCGTTTTTTATTTATTGACTTATAGTTTCAACAATTGCTAAGTTATTAGCAGCTGTACTGAAGTATTACATGAATCAGTACAAAAACAATTGTGTCCAAAATGATATTGGCAGTGGGCACTGGGGAGATTGCACCTCTCCCCATAGTACGTCACACAGGTTTTATCTGCTTTTCATGTTCAATAAATAATAATTACATGAACAATAAGGGATCAAAATCGTACGGGATGTGCATTTTATCGTTTGCTGAAGATTCGAGCCGCGTCGCCCGAGGAAGCGAGGGCTCGTAAGACCGGCGAAGCGCTGACTCGACTCCCGTGCTGCTATACGAGAACTATCTCTGAGCTTAACGTGCTTAAACAAGATGCCCAAAGCGGTGTCATTCGGCGAGAATGCATTCTTGGAAAGTAAGGAACATATTCTGATTCTCTTTTCTGATGGAGCGTCTGAGTGGACACAACAGACAAAACAACCGCTATTGGGGTGCAGAACACCTTCACATGCTTCACGAAGAGGGGTGCGCTTTGAGTTCCACATGAATTATAGGACCTATTTTTCTTCAACACCATCGTTACTGTTGATGCTTACATAAATCAGATATTGAAATTATTCTTCTAACAATTGACACCACACGAAAAGCCCTATTACTTTCAACATGATTCGGCAACTCCTTACAATGCTGTTTGAGCCATAAACATTTTTAAATACTGCTTTTTAGGGACGATCGAAAATTCGTAGTGAGTTATGGTCTCCTAGATCAGTAAGACCTAGTCTCCTGATCCGACCCCTTGTGACTTTTTCCTTTGGGGGTACTTGAAAGATCAAGTGTATGCAGAAAACCGGCATTCGGAGGAAGAGCTCTGGCGCTCTTCTGAAGAGAAAATCGCAACATTTCCTCGAGACTTACTTCAAAGGAAAATCAGAATATGTTCCGGAGGCGCCAAGAACGCATTCGAGATGGGACACCGCTTTCAGTATCTTCTGTAAGGGAAGTTAAGCAAAGCGATACTTTCGTATGTCAGCACAGGAGTTCAGTCAGCGCCTCGCTGGGCGAGCGAGCCCTTGCCTCCCCGGGTGACGTGGCCCAAATCTTCGGCGAACGATAAAACGTACACCCGCGAGCAGCTCGGGCAATGTTTGAACTGCCCTCTGAACACTTGCGTGTCGACTGTTGAAGCATTCAGGCCAAGTATTCCTTAGGAACATATTTGCTCATAAGACAGAGCTGCCTAAATTTTTGGAACTCGAGTGTTGAGTGTGATTTCGATGAACATGCAGAAGCAGTTTTAACCCTGCCACTAGCCTACTTCGTGAAACGAACTCGTCAGTCCAAACCAAATATAGGTATTCTGTGTATTTCAATATTTCACCGACACTCGAACATTTATTTTTTGAAATGTGTAATATGCTTTCAATGTTACGTGTATTATTATTATTATTATTATTATTATTATTATTATTATTATTATTATTATTATTATTATTATTATTATTATTATTATTATTATTATATAAAAAGGATTCTCATTCAGACCATTTCTAGTATTAAATTTATTACATTTTCTTTGTATCATTTGTATTATTGATTGTAATTCTGAACAGTACTAAGATCTTTGGTATTTGATTTGTATTATTGCATGATATATCATTGATTGCATGATATATTCATTGCATTGAACTACTGCATTCATTAAATGTCTCTGTTATTATTATTTGTATTATGAATTGTATTATTGTATTGTTCCAATGATCGCTTATTATTTGTGTTACAATCCAAAATTTATTATATGTGAAATATCATTGATATATAATGTGAATTAATATTTGTAAGGTGGTCTTATTAATTAATATCTGTAAGGGAATCAAATGTTAAGACAACAAAGACTTATTTGGACCCACAATTAAATAGAAAAATGCAATAAAAACTACTCAATTATTATTATTATTATTATTATTATTATTATTATTATTATTATTATTATTATTATTATTATTATTATTATTATTATTATTATTATCATTATTATTATTATTATTATTATTATTGTCTGTGATTCGCAATGCATTTTTCGAAGAAGCTAGTATTGTTTTGTTGCAGGCCTCAAAGCATTCTGACGAATTTTGAGAATACCTTTCGTTGCTGGAGACAGTACCTGCCACCGGGATGTGTGCAGAAAACAGCCAACGAAGAGTTACTTATGATTTACGTACTAACCCTAACTCTGAGGATGAAGATTGAAAATCTTGTTCTACCTGATAAGATTTACTTTTATATATTTTCAATGTTACACATTGTGTTTTATTTTCTTTTTAAAGAAAAACAATTCTTTTAATTGGTTTTGGTGTTATTATGTATAAGAAAAATACTATTACATAAAGAAAAAAGCTTTAAAAAAACGAGAGAAAAAATAATGCCTGGAAGAGGCATAGACGCTACGATACTATAATTACAGACTATAATAACAGAATAAGCAAGTGCTTGCATGTAATAAAATATCTACAACAGGACCTTCCATGATCATCTGCACCTTTTCAGCCTTGTTTCTTTTCGAGAAAATAATAAGAACAACGAACTAATGCAGAGCTGAACCATGTAGAAGGCATTGAAATGGAGTTATATCCATTAGTTAAAAAAATCAATGTTATTGAAATAAATGCAGAATTGTTAGTTGTTATTCCAACAGCGTGAGTAACGGCGGGTTAATTTTGTGGTATTGCGCGTATCTTACGCCGAGGCTGGCTGCACGAGTTGGTTGGCGGCGCTGGCTGGCAGGTGCGGCGTGCAGGGTAGCAGTGAGTATTTGAAGGTCGGCGGCGGCGGCGAAAGGAGGTGCCGTGCAAAAGACAGTCGAGTCAGACGAGATGTGCCGAGTAGAATACAACGCCTGTATTGTTTATGAGTGATCGCAAGGACTGCATTTTGTACGAAGTTGCGAGGAAAGAGAAAGACTTATGAAGGTGTGGGGGGAAACCGTGTGCTTTGTTTAATGTATGTATTGTATGCTGTGTATGCTTTGTATTCCTGTAACAAGTTGTTAGAGAAACTTTATTGTTGAAAGCCTGTTTCCTTTAAAGAGTTTTCCCTCCAAATACATCTACAATGTTACCTCCTAACATTTAATTTTTACATATTTTGATTATTCCACATTAGATTGAGTTGTTAGGTTAAATCTTTTTGAAATCTCCAAAAATTGACGGGCAGCCCAGGCACTGCCTCGCGCAACGAATCGTTGTGCCAATTGGAGTTTAGTTGAAAGTTAAACAAAATGCCAAGTCTTAAAATAAAGTCAATAAATATTTAAACAAAAACAATCTGATCAGATGTCTGTAAATAAAATCAATCTCGAAAATAATTAATATATTCATATTGGAAACTGAATACAATGATATAGCTATTTATGAACAAATTCATGCACGTTGAAATAATGCATTAATGAGAGTACAGACGTGACAATACACTACGAAGGCCCTGGGCTGCATAGACTTGCCAGTTCGAAAGGGGTGTATTCATCCATTATCGACTGACGATGACACGTAAAGCTCGCTGCCGTGGTTTATGGCAACTGCAGTATGGAGCTGGGATAAACGGTGTCAGCATTCAACCCCGAATGCTCCATGATTTGCACGGGTCCAACATTCCCGATGATGTAGAGTGTAAGGCTCATTTTATGGGTTCGAGTATCACGACCTTTGATGGTCAGAGCCTCTAAGATCATTGTCATGTAATGAAAATTTGATTGCAATGCACTCAGTAAGTACTTGTATTTATGAAAAAGCAACGCAACTCAGATCAATTATTACGAAACATTTTTAAAAATAATTTTTAACAGCACATTAGATATTTTTTCCGGTCCCTATATATTAGATGATATTTTTTCCGGTCCCTTAAATATAAATAATTAGAAAATATTCAAGATTTATGCGAATCAACAATATCCAAATGCAGAAGTCAACATCAACACTATCTTTCTCCTAAAAAACGTTAAAACAGTAAGGAATTTGTAATTATAAGCGATAGACAATCAATCAAATAAATGAATTGAAAAATTAATGATCAAGTGAGTTAATCAAATAAATAAATAAATAAAATTAATTAATAAATAAATAAGTAAATACAATAATAATAATAATAATAATAATAATAATAATAATAATAATAATAATAATAATAAACTATAAATTAATGGATTTGATTTACTTTGTCACAAACGGTAAAAGCTATGTGACGTGAGGGGGAGAAGTATTCACAAAGCATACAGAATATTGTGAATAAATATCTTCAATGCGAATGAAGAAAGAAAATAATATATACCATACTATATTTTGCGACCATAAAAATCGATCAGAAACCTCACGAAACTTTTGAGACTCGATATTCCATACCAAAAGCATCTGCAATTAAAACGTTATTTCATCGTGATTCTAGGTAGAAGTGAAAGATGATTTCTGCCAGTTCAACATCATTTCAGTACTCATCTATTTTTTAAAGCTATTGCTGTTTTTAACGGGAAACGTATCTGACCACAGGACATGAAACGTAGTCGCTTTTATGGGCAATTAAATGACATTTGCAGTTCTCGTATTCCGAGCAATGAGTTGTAGAAATGAAATGTGGCTGCAAGAAACACTGTAATGATTCTTCGAATTAATTATTCAGAAAGCGACATCTGTTCCCACGAACCCCACGCAAGCTTCATCTTTAGCACTGGACTTTTACGTACCCCTGGGAACTTTGTAAGAGACGGTTTGTCATTTCTATAGAAGTCGTCCTATTTTGTTTTCTCAGTATACTCCTGCTATTGGATTCTTGTTTAGCTTGAACTCAGAACGGTAAAGCATTAAACTATCTTCATGAGAAACAAAATCCAGCTACTACACAAAAGCTTGTGAATACGTGAGTGCTGGACATTATTAGTTGTATGCCCTTTTTAATTCAAACAGCCTTTACTTCAAGAAACGACATTAGATAATTAATTTGGAATAATTCCTGATTCTAAAACAGTACACAAAAAAGCACTTAAGCTAGCAATACAGAAGCACATACATTCTCACACTCTTTCTAACTTATGAAATTTTCGAAAATTCAGAGTGTTCAATGAAAATATGATCTGCGTCATTCTCCAAGCATCCTTTTCTCTATCCGTGGAAAAGATGAAGAAAAATTTCGAGCCTTTTTTGAGACAATGTGATTTTTTTAAAAATTGCAGTAACTTCAAGCAGAAATTACTAGCAAACCACTTGTCAAAACATTGAACTTCACCTTTCGTAAATATTTAATTTTTTGGAACGGATTTTAAGACAAGAATATATTATATTAAGACAATATCTATTTTAAATGTTGTATTTTTGCGATGTTAATTCTTCTACTTGTGTCTTCAATTCCTAATGTACTTAAGTTTTGAAGACAAAGTTCCTAATGGTTCCAATGATTGTCATGTACCCACATTATCTCATAGCCACAATTCTGTATGATTGACAGCTAGAAAGTACATCAACCGTACATCTTAGCCTTGAATATCTTTTTCATACTAAATCTACATATTTTCTTTATTCAATATTGTAACCATACACGAACATCAATTAATGATATTTGTGAAATCTTTTAAATTTGATTACAAGAAGAAAAACCTACAAGAATGAAGATTTGGCTCTACATATCGTCACTATTGCTTCTTGAACTATTTTGAAGACGGGGAAGGTAAAACCAATATTAAAATCACGAGAAGATGAAATATACATTTGGCGTAAAACAGTTCATCGAAGTTGACTGAACAAAATTTAATGCTATTTGTTCAAATGATATTGTCTGCAACGTAAGATAGCCCTAATTGAACCTGACCCGCGACTTCAAATACCTTGGCATATTCACAATCACGCTCTATATTGAGAATTATAATTAAGAACAATATTATTTAGTTTTCAAAACGAGTTCTCCAACTAGAACCACCATCTATTTTTCTGTAACTTCTGTCCGCATATTATCTTCGTTTTAATTAATAATACAAAATACAATATCAGGAATTTTCTTTTCATAACCCTCATTACTCTTTCGCCCATTCTAATAACCGGTAATTCATGGAATTAATCACAATTTGCAGGGAGAAATGGCAAAAGGCACCAACCCAAGGATTTACAAGTAAAAATCATTATTTAATTATGCAAAAAAATCATTATAAAAATGACATATCAAGGACTGTCAAGAGTTAACCGACGAATTAATCGAACTATAATATTGTCATGGCTTTACTTTTGTGTTGCATCATGTGACGATTCAGAGATCGGACACTGTATGCCATCAGAATTGGGTGCCAATAGCTGCGACGATTTCAAAGCGATGATAGCCTGAATCTTGGAACCGCGCAGCAACTGATAAGGTAAGGAACACGCCCGACAAATTCAAGATGCTCTTGGATATACAGCCAATGAACTGCGTAAGAAAACTCTGTTCTCACAAGAGGTAGGAGGGAATCACGGTCAGAGAAATGTGAACCTTCTTTTCCGTTGCGGCTACGACTTCAGGTAAATGTGCAGGAGAAATATAGCGTTACAAGGAATTATTTTCTCGAAAGGAAGGGAAAGCAGCCATATACTCCGTACAGCAAGAGCTCTAAAGAAAGTAACGATGATTTCATCTTGATTTCATATTATGTAATGAAAATACTGCATCACCGTGTGAATAGCTTACGGTATCTTGAGTATGAAATAATATTTTTCACCATTTCCGTCCTTTCGCTGAGGTCGAAGGGCCATAGGAAAATGGAATTAGGCATGTATAACCGTGCGAGACCCAACCACCATTCTCACCTTTCAAAGCCAAAGTCAAGTGAAAATTACTAAATTTTCGCAAATCTACGTGTGTGATAACAGTTTTCAACTCAACCAATAGCAGGAGAAATGGAATTAATGACATGGATTGTAAATTATCGATTACAATTTATCATTACACTAAGCTCAAGTAACATCATACGAAATTCAGTTGAGTACTTATATCATTAAAATATTATGATGCATACTTAAATGCAGTTAAGACTCAAGAATTATTGAAGGTAAATATTTCAAATAATCTTTAAAATCATTTGTGGAGAAGTGATTTGTTTTGAGTCAGTGGAATAGATTTGAGTTCCTATAACTGTTAAACTTGTACAGTTGATTACAGTACAATTGATTTAGATTTTAGGAGTGCATACTGTAGTGTTCATCTTTTTTATATGGTTTCCCCCTTTATTATTTTGTCGTGATTATAGCAGTTCTACGCAAGCACTTGAGTCTATTGTTTTTCATATTAGAATACATTGCTCTGTGTATTATGACTGAGTGGTCATTTCCAAAGCATTGCAAAAACGACCTCACACTTTCTTAGGAACCTATAAAACATGTTACTTCGTACCCTCTTCGGAGAAGAGTTGCTTTGATCAAAGAATGGAGAGGGACTCAGAAGAGACTCTTGGGGTCCTTCAGCAGACGGTTGATTTATCGAAGATCGGTGGGTAGGGCACTGATAATTTCCTGGGCAACGATGTTCAAGACACATCATTTTTTAATAAATTCATTTCAAAGCTTTCGATTTTACCGAAATAATTCCATTTTTACTGATATTTAAAAAATGAACAATTATAGTACATTCAAAGAAAACATTCAATTTCTCTTTTCCATATTACATTCGCACTCGTAATAACTGATCAAAATACATACGCGTGTGACGGTGGCCATTCATTGTGTTGCCCACGAAACAGAAACAAATGAAAAGCATTCGTTTCCTCATCACGCGGGAACCCAACCATTCATTTTTTCACCCGGCGATCCCTCCAAAGCGGGGGAGTGGCTCAGCCCGCGCAGTGAAAGGGGAGAGGGGGAGGGGGCGGGGTGGGTCAGGAGGGGGCGGAGCGCGTCTGCCGTGTTACGTCCGTGCTAATTTTCCACACATTTATCACGGACCAGGTCTCGCGCCCCTCCCCAAAATGTCTCGTGTTTGGATGCAATTAATACAACCCCGCTGGTGTTGATGCTTCGATAATTTTAACGTTCTTTCATCATGTAACAAGGCATTAACCCGCGATATGTGTAGAGCGTATTACGCCATCAAGCACCCCCTCCCCGTGCCCCCCTCTTTGCGCTGTGCGTGTTGGCCGCCGTTTAGCCTTCCATTTGGCGATACGCGCCGAGTGGGTTTAGAGCGTGCGGGCGCGGAAGGTCCCTCCCCGAGCGTCGAAGTGGGAGCTCGGCGGGAGCCGGAGACGATGGGTTTTATCTGCTCCCGCATAAAAACTGCGGAAGGACAGCTCTCAGATGTTCCGCAGAAGGTACTAGATAATAGAAGACCGTCCTTTGCGAGAACGCACGAAATAAAAATTCATTAAATTAAGCCCACAGAGTATCAACGTTCAAAAAGCACTTTTCAAAATCCAAATATAGAATGTCCACACACTTTTATAATCGTGTACGCGAATAAGAAACGTCCATAAATGGGTTTGTTTTCGATTTATGAAGAAGTATTTACTTGCGTATCTGCGCTTTCTCACAATCCACGTTTGTTTTCAAGAACGTAGATTTAAGCATTTGTTTCCCAGTGTCTTTTGAACAGTTTCTTTGCCTTTTCCGCTAATTATCAGGAAAACCATGTGGATCAGTACCTCGAGCATGCATGAGAACAGATAGTATATATATATATATATATATATATATATATATATATATATATATATATATACATTATTTTCTAAAAAAGAACATTTTATTAAAAAATCAATAATTGATTACACGAAATACATTTAAAATAAACATGATTTGGAATTAACTTGGTCTAGTTGATTAGGTTCTTTATCTTTTGCTCCACAAATTGCTTTAAGAAAGATGAAAAAATCTTTAGAGATGGTATTAAAGAAATATACATACTTGAAAAAGTCCTGTTTAAATGACTAATTTGGGGATTCGATTAGAGACGATTATTTCTTATTACAGCCATTATTTTATAGTAGTGAATAGACAAATGAAAATGCACAAAATTGTGTGCATAATATCTCGTGAAAATAAATTTTTCTTTGCAACAGCTATACCTACTTGAAGCATAACATTTTTATTCGAAAATTTTCAAGATTTTATCAAATACGCCAAAATAATTAAAACGCAATTTTGTACAGACCCATAAACTAATAATTAGCAATTGCATAGATGCCTCAACAAGGCAAATAAATTATAATTTCTCCGAATCTTACAAAATTGTTGCTGTTATTCGTCAAATGTTTTTGATTTGCACGTTTATTACATTCAAGTTATAACTCATCAATTGAAAAAATTTGAATGCAGAATAATTTCTCCTACGTCTAAATTGATTCCAAATAATTCCATGTTTTGAATATTTGACCTTATAGTAGGGTCACCATTTGCATTTCATAACACTTGGTTTTATATGCCAACCTCTACGGAATGCGACCCGCTGTGTACGTATACGACTCGCTAGCTTCTCCGCTGTAGGGTTCCAGTTCCAGTTCCAAAAATGTAGATGAGATTTGCGGTGGGACCCGCTAAGTTCTCACGGAAAATTCCATTTTTGTACTGTAGCACCTCATCTATCTTCATTACCACCATCACAATTATAATGAACATCATAAACATTTTAAACCTCAAGTCAAACCTCATATTAAACATCAAATTTTCATTAGGGGATTGGTAAGATTTATCCCTGATTTCCCATGACTGAACATGCAACGCATTAATTTCTTTTACTTTGTACTGATACGTTATTGCTTGTTATTAACTTCGAAACAGAGCTGAATATGCACTCCATAACTTGCCTCGATCAAAAAGATCCAGTGGTTACGAGGGAAATATGAAAACTGGTGAATGATGCTACATGTTCTCTTATAAAGTAAAATGTGAGAGGGAAATAAGGAAAGAAAAACTGAGTCAAGTTAACGTCTAGTTAATGAATTAATAAGTAAATCTGAATCATTAAAATTGGGTAAAAATAACATGTGCGTACCAAGGGCATTAACTGGTTCTAATGATATCAAGCCAAAGGCTCTGGTCTTTTTCAAGGCGTTCGATCATTAGAACCCTTATAACGCTCTTGGTGCATAAATAACTATTAAAGATACCTAATCACGAGGATTTTACTAAAGAATATCGGTAATCTATATCAATATGCATACATGATAACGCTATGGTTACAGGGAGTCGTGGGAAAATTGGTAAACATTATATTCCCCGGTGCAAATCCGCAGCATTCGATTGATTGTTAGTGTTTCCGAGCGCGTCAACTACCATGGTCATTATTCCCGTAAGTGTAGTACTTTTTCTCGGGAGGTGGCGGTGGTCTTCCCCCCCCCCCTAGATGGCCAGATCCGGCGCTGACCTCCCGGCAGCTAAGGGGGTTTTGCCAACCAGGTATCACCCACCAGGGGGGCAACACCCCAGCCGGGACAAGTTCTAAGTTCCCGACTGGTTTCCCGGAATGTGTGGTAGTGTAGTGCATGTGTGTAAAGGGGTGAGAATAGAGGAAGAGGAAGAAAAGATTCCGCGCGATCCGTGGCCCGTTTGTTAGGGTACTTCTCGGGCATTCACCTGGTGTTGATCGGAGTAACCACGGAAAACTACCGATCAGAGCAGCCGACAGGTAGAGTTCTCCTCCACACAGCGCATCATTCGAAAGGAATTTCGCTTGCGAAGTGACGAACCTGCACTCGCGCCCGCCGCGAAGCGCTCTCTGGCCGCCCCAACGAATGGGCGAGCGGGCGCGGCCGACCGCGCGATTTTCGTTGCGGAGCTGGCGGCCTGCCCAGAGCGCCGGGAAGCGTACAAGTGGCCCATCGGACCGGATCGCCGCGCCGCGCCGCGCCGCGCCGCGCCGCCCCGCTCCCCCCCGCGCCGGCCGGGGTCCAAATAATTGAAAAGTACGTTATCGCGGGATCGGTCCCGAGGTGAGAGGTTGTGAAACACGCACGCGGGAGAGAGGTAATTGTTCAGAAGCACGATGTGGGACACGAGACACTCCACCTGTGGCAAATCTACGGACAGGAAATCATCCTCAAATTCCTATTAGCAGCACTTCTTCATCACACTGTTTGGCGACGTGTGTCTGGTACGTAATTATCCACTTCTTTCTCTAGTTTCCAAGTCGCGCAGAGGCTACTGTTCAAACTGATATTCGCAGTTTTCAGTCTCAATACTCTAAAGTACAAGTAGATGAGTCCAGAAACGCAAAGGTGTTATAGAACTCACATACCAGTTAATTCAATATACATAATGACGAAGGTTGTTTTTAAAGATGTTTGTACTTCTTCTCCTCCCGCATTTCATTAATTTCAATAAGGGACAGTTAAGCTCTTTTAATGATAAAACGTGATTATGTGACAAGTGCCAAAACCGATTAATATAAATTCAACATCCAGGTTTTATCGAAAGGCGGAGAAATCTTGTTCCTATACATAGTAAATTACTTTCACTAACACTTTGCATAGTCAGAATCCACGTTTTGTAAATCCTTCATACAGCAAAATTGGTTGGCAACAAAATATTTGCTTATCTGCCTTGGTAAAATCAAACGTGTTTCCCAAAAATTGATATTCCGCATTGCATCTGAGGCACGAACTCGAGGCCATGTGTGCTTGAAATGGATTTTATATTGGAGTTACTATACAAAAAATCTCAATAACATATTCAACATTTTCTCAAAATGACACCTCCGGGAGAGGTGGATCATGGCATCAACTGATATTACTTCAATGCCTCTGATCGGGAGGTCCTAGGTTCAAGTACCGTCGTTGGCAGGATTTCGGCAATAGCTGGATAGTTCGAGCTAGGTAGGTCAAGTTCAATCGCTGTCTGGAGGAGAATAATAGCGGCTGGCTGCTCTGATCTGTAGTTTTCCGTGGTTTCTTAATACCAGGCGAATGCCAGAGCAGTACCCGAACAAATGGACCACGGACCGCGCGCATCTTTCTTCCTTTCCCAGCCTCACCGGAATCAATCAACCAAAAATTACTCCAAATGTTTTTTGATTCAGCTTTGCCTTAAAATGTAACATGGTCAATTTAAAATGGCAAGGGCTTAATTTTTGTAGAAATCTTTCCCCCCCCAAAGAAAAGTTTCCGAAATTTTCGAAAAGTTTCGCAAGAGTTCAGCAATATTGTAGGTGTAGGGTGAAGCCGAAAACAAACGAAGATAGAGATTTTCTTCAAAGCCATTTTTGAGTAAGATCATGTAAAATATTTTGAAAATATGAGAAATTCTCTCATAATTTTGCGTCAAGTATGAGAAAATTCGAAATTACGTCCGTTAACGCCCCGCCACTCCCCGCCCTGCCTGCCATGTTCCGCCCCGACACAACACGCGCCTCTTCTCCCTCACCCCGCACGTCGGAGGGCGGGCGACGCGGTATCGTCGCCATCAGCCGTAACTTAGCGCCGGGCTTAGCGGCGGGGTCAAACAGGGAGCGGGTTCTTTGTGCCTGCCTGTATTTATGAGGGCCTTCGCGCGTCGACGCCGTTCCGCTCCGCTCCATCTAACCTGCCCCACCACCCCCGCCCTCCATCCCCCCCTCCCTGGCTGCCTTGCGCTGCGTCGCTCAGACCCGCTCCCCGTCTCCTCTCTCCCCATTTCGACCGTATTTCTCGTACTTGTTCCTTTCCTTTCCGTTTCTTCTTACTCCTCTCCCTATCCCTCTGAACCCGTTCGCCTGTAAGTCTACCTAAGGCTTTACACGCGTGGGATGGTGAGTTAAGGGTTTAGGTGAAGGGTACGCGTAGCTGGAGAGGCATGGTTGGTGGAAGAAGCAGGTGGAACAAGTTGGTTCTTGACAAACAATGTTGAGCGTTGTGGAATAGTCACCGCCTGAAGCGGACGACGTCTCTTGTTGCATTCCCAGGTCCTTCAGAATTTTTAGCCGCAATTCAATCGATACATTTTCATCTGTCTTTTGCCAAGGAGGGACGAGCTAGGTAGCCAATTACTTAGAAAATGTCCTTGAATGTTCATGAACTTGCATTGTAGAAATTAAAGTTTTTAACACAAAAGTACCAAAGGGGTGCAAAGCTAGTTAGTTAATACGATATGAACCTTAACACGTACCAGTACTAGGGAGGGGAGAAAGTGAAAGCACTATGAGTTTTGCAATGAAATATTGACGAAAACATTTTTATCGCACATCCCTCGCACAAACATGCGTCACGGTGTTGAGGGGGGAGGTGAGAAACGAGGTTAAGGCCCTCAGTGTGGTCAGACACGAAACACTTCATTACGGAACACCGATTACGCAGGCGATAACCTAAAGCTACCGTCAGACAAAGAAAGGGGGAGAAAGAGTAATACCCCAGTTCTACATTTTTTGGCTGGCGTTATTGCGACTTCAAATGCTAACGGAATACTCTTTATTAAGTTGCTTGATTTCTAGAGTCGACTAATTTGTCTTGGAACACATTAAAATGTCTCGAGTAAGTATGGGTGTTATCAACGTAATCCATGTAATTACGCTTTTATTTAATACGAACGGATCAGGTAGCTTTGGTTTACACACAGTGATGGTTTTCGTCTGGATTTTTGTCTAGTTTATTTATATTTTTGAATGATGAGTTCCACTTTAAAATAAGCATAATATATCCGCCTAAATATTATATGTGCTCTATTTACTTTTTCTGAGTTGTATTATTGCAGTATGATCTGCAAATATCGTCAGATTTTTAGTGATATAAGTTGCACAACAATGAAATCACCATGTCATGGAAATAAGTCATTGAACGCAAAATTACTATAAAACGTTCAGACGTTAATGTCACTCTCTTTCGGTAGGAAACTAATTCCAACATTGATGTATGCAAAATTTGGCCCGATCTTCAGTAGAGGTATCTACTACGCTTTCAGACAAATTTCCTTCAACATGTCCTACGTTTACTAATTAACATTTTTGTATAGGTTGTAATAATTAAAAGAATTGAACGCGAATAAAATAATAATGTTGAAGATGATGGGGGTGATGCAAACCTAATTTTATCAACGTTTAGTAGATATTTGATCGTTAGTGGAACCAGTGAAGGATATGATCTTGAAAACATCGATTTCTATGTTTTATCTGACATTTTGATATGGAGAGATTGCAATATAAATCCCAGTACCCAGAAAACAAAAGCAACAGCGATGGCAGTATGAATAAGTAGTCTTACACTACCATTGAACAGAGAAACAATACGAAAACGTGCTTCGGCTGACGACCCAGTGGGATCACAACGTTGAAGAAATATCGCTCCCCGGTGTTGATCCGTGTCGACGCGGGAAGGCTGTGCATTCGGACGACGGTCCGCATCACGAATAGAGCCCTTTACTGCGAGGAGTTCCAGCGAAACGGGAGAGAAATGGTCGTCGTTGGTCGAAACCTTCGTCTACACCTCACTCTTTCTTCTACTCCTGCCCTTTCTATCCCCACCATCCACTTCTCTCACCATCACCGCCCCTGAAATCGTTCCTTCAAAGCGTCAATGTGTATACAAGACACATAAAATATAAAAAACATTTACAAAAGTTTAAAATAGAAATATAATGGAATCAAAATAGTTGTGTACGTATTTCTTTTACATGGAAAACAGTAAGAGTTATAAATGAAGCGTGAGGCAAGGGCAATAATCATCTCAGGAATCTTCCCTGATACAAAAGATAGACGTTCACCTAAGATAGCGATGCAAATGGCGTTCTCTTCAATCTTCACGTGGAGTATTGGATCCGAATCTTGTTTCCTCTATTACACGGTCACAACCAGAGAGGTAAAAAACTTCCAGCAAAATCCGCCAATAGCAATTTTCATGAAAAAAAAGCAACTCTGTCAAACAAAATCCCCCAAAACGAAATAGATACACCAATGGTTACAACAGACAATAAACAACCACCACGACGGGCAGTTTGATGTCATCCGTGTGGTGCTCGCAACACGTATACAGATCCACCGTAGTTGCTATCAACTACGTAGCAAACCATCTCGCCCTCCGCGCTTTCTTTGCCGACTTGTTCCCGTCGCCACTCGCTCCCGTCGCCACTCCCTCCCGTCGCCGCACGCCCCGTCGCCGCTCCCTCCCGTCGCCGCTCCCTCCCATCGCCGCTCCCTCCCGTCGCCGCTCCCTCCCGTCGACGCCCCCTCCCGTCGCCGCCCCCTCCCGTCGCCGCTCCCTCCCGTCGCCGCTCCCTCCCGTCGCCGCTCCCTCCCGTCGACGCTCCCTTCCCGTCGCCGCTCCCTCCCCGTCGCCGCTCCTCCCGTCGCCGCTTCCCGTCGCCGCTCCTCCCGTCGCCGCTCCTCCCGTCGACGCTCCTCCTGTCGACGCCTCCTCCCGCCGACGCTCCTCCCGTCGACGTTTCCTCCCGTCGACGTTTTCTCCTGTCGACGCTCTTCCTGTCGATGTTGCTTCCTCTCCCCGTCGCCTCTCCTGCCGATTACCTCCCGTCGACGTGCCTTTTCCGCCGACGCTCTCTCCCGTCGACGCCCTCCTGCCGACGCTCCTCTCCTGCCGACGCTCCCTCCCGTCGACGCCCCCCTGCCGACGCCCCCGTCGCAGCTCCTCCTGTCGACGTTCTCTTCCCGTCGACGCTCCTCCCGTCGACGCTCCTCCTGTCGACGCTCCCCGTCGCCGCTCCCTCCCGTCGACGCTCCCTCCCGTCGACGCTCCCTCCCGTCGACGCTCCCTCCCGTCGACGCACCCTCCCGTCGACGCTCCCTCCCGTCGACGCTCCCTCCCGTCGACGCTCCCTCCCGTCGACGCTCCCTCCCGTCGACGCTCCCTCCCGTCGACGCTCGCTCCCGGCGACACACGCTCCCGCCAGCACTCGCGTTGTCTCCCCACCCGTAAACTCCGCCATCTTCCCAACCATTCTGAATGCTGTGCCATCGCCAGCCCCAGTGGCCGCCACCACTGCTCGCGCTGCGCCAGTCGGGCGCCGTTGATGCCGTCGTGGACTATTTGGTTTCCTATTTGGCGGCGCCGTCGCTCCACCGCACGCGTCTGCCGAGAAACGACTCGAGACCGCGCCTCCATTTCGAGTCCTCCTCTCGGGCTTCCTTTCTCGCCCCGCGGCGGTGGAGCTGCACGGTGATCGCTGCCATTCGGCGGGAAGTGGACCGCGGGGAGCGACGCCTGGAATCTATTATTGCACCTTGCGGAACCGCTTTGCTCTGTTCGCTATCTCCCGTCATTTTTTCCTGTTTGCTTTTGTAACCGCGAGCACGCTCTTGATGAGTATCAGTACTTGTTTGGATGAACTCGATGGGCACCATATTTACAAGTTTGCATATTACTTGTAGAATCAAACAAGTATTTGAATAGATGCGAAAGACCTTTCGGGCTTGTACACGGGTCGAAATTGACCACTTCTTTCCAATGCTCATATAGTGAGAAATTACATACAACACAGTTGTATGATTTTATATAATTGACATTTGCTCCCGTCGCTATACGCTATCAGGTTCCCTTTAATTCTTCATTTTGTCGACATTATCCTGAATTAATTTTTGACTGTTCATTGTTACATTTTACTGCAATACAGTGAAGGATAATTCCTCCTACAGCTTTATCCTTTATACTGCTAATGCAACATTGAACCCTACTGAAAATACTGAGTTTAGATCTCACGTTTAGAGTTTCTGCACCACTGCCACATACGCACCTGCATAGCTGCTATCAAAATGCGATAATTCCAGCGATATAATATTCCAAGATTGACCTGAGAGACGCACATTATGCACATTCTGCATACACTCAACTTCTTTACAAACTGGTAAAATCATGCACAAATACACTGACTCTGTGTTGAAAACTGGTTTTCATACACGAGGACGTGAAAGTGAATAGGAAAACGGTTTAGAGACTCCTTAATTTAGTTTCCTGTAATAAGAGTGCACTTAATCATACATAGCTTTGAATATTGAATAGGGTTTCACAGACCATTTCCTAAATAAGAAGGGCCGATGATGTACTCTCAAAGAACGTGGGAGATGGATTATAAGAAATAAGAAGAACCTGTAATCAAATGGAGCTTTAGATGCGAAGGGATGAACCAAAGTTCTTTGGAAGCTCGCTATCAAAGGGAATACAACCAGAGCGAAGTTCATATAAAGATGAAAGCGACGTACACATAACCACTCAGTAAGCAGTAATTTACTGTTGCTTCTTTCCACTAATAACCTTAGGGCAAATGCCCAATAGCATGTGAGTTCCCGAGTTTTTTCATGTACTCGTAATACAGCTGGACACATACCCTCTAAGGAAAATACTGCCCATATATCGAGTTAACATGCGATTGAAAGGGAATAAAATTCGGCAGGACATTGATTCTTTCAAAGTGTCTTTGGAAATTATCGGCACTTTTAGTTACTTCACCGCAGAAAAGTATGGCTGCTGCGTAAATAACTCTTTATTTAAAAGAAACAAATAATTATTCCGTAAGGCAAACTACGTAATTTGAAACAAAAACCACTGGCGAAAAATTTCAAGAGAATCCATGAGACTTTAGGACTACATAGAAGACGCGGTGTCGCAGAATACAATTTACAACCTTCTAGAACATGTAGGAGTCAAGGAAGATCAGAATTGCCAACGAATATGAGTTGGAAAATCTCATACAATAAAATTACACAGATGGCATTTGCCCTCGAATCGTAGGAAACTCGATGTGCAGTGATGCTCGACAGGAACAACTCCTGACATAGACCAGGACACCTGCCAAACACCAGTCCACGAGGCATTGCCTACCAATTAAATGTCAAATGTGTAACTTCCTTAAACGAGATTTCTCTGTACATGTTCATTGGAAAAAGTAACGATGTACGCCCTTACTCTTCCTCTTCCCCTTCCTCTTCCTCTTCCTCCTCTCCCTTTTCCTTTTTCTCTTCTTTTCCTTTTTCTCTTCTTTTCCTTTTTCTTTTCTTTCGTTTTTCTTTTCTTGTTTCCTTTCTTTTCTTTCCTTCTTTTCTTTTTCTCTCTCCCCCTCTCTTTCGCCCTCATAAGCAACAGAAACGGAACAGTTTTTGACGTTAAAGGCAAGTAAATAATTAAACATAGGTAAACATTGTTAAACAGAAGTAAATGAAAATGAAGAAGATTTCTGTTTTTAGAGTCTGCGTTTATGTGGGTTATGTCCTCATAACGTACTGTAAGGAACACTAACATAATTCAATAGTAAAGTAAGCCTAAATCTCTATATTCAATAGATAATTCGTAATTTACGCCAGTCAGAACTTGTCTCGTTGTTCCGTCACTGTCTTCAATTACGGCAACTTATAAACTGAACGAATTATTGAATATTTTAAATGAATAAACTAGTTTATCTAGTTGGTGAGAACACATTGTATGCAATCTTGGATGTCTTTAATGTTTATCAGAGATTTTTATGTCTTTTTCCGATATATTTTAAGATAGTACTAAAAAGATTGCAAACCCGATCAAATATAATGTATTGCAATAATTATTTACGTTTTCAAGAAATACTTTAATATCTGTGAAAGTACTGGTATCCACTACACGAGTATAATCGCAATAAAATCATGCATTTCAATCATGCGATTACTCACTGGAAAAGCAAGTCCTCTCGTAAATCATTGTTCAGTGACACACTGGTCTGTAGTGGCCCAGCATGCGTTGGTTCTGAATGGTACTCTGTGACGCCCGCCTTTCCGTTTAAATAACATTTAAATTGAATACCAGCAATTATAGCCTCGGATGGGGATGTAACAGACATCAAATTAATTTCCCACTACCAAGCGGAAAGGGAATGAAGGCTGAATTAAGGTCGTTTGACTGTTGTGCGTGTAACAGCACTGCAAGTGACATGCTAGATATCGGCACTAGCTGTTGTCCAGTCGGCCATTTGATTCGATCTTTTTCCTTTAATTAGCTTTTCCAGCACAGTTCCGGACAGAAATTAGAAATGTTCCACGGTCACATCTATTCTATACCAGCGTAGGCTTAGCCATGCGACCTGTGCACCCTACGTATGTATGTGTACTTTATTCTTAAAATCTATTATTCACGAAGGGACTGGTTTATCAATTATCTTTTACGCAGTATCCAGCTGTCGGCCACAGAGCCCTACGTCGCGGAGAAGGGCGCTGCCCCGCCCCCCTTTGGCCAGTCGGTCGCTGCACAGCACGTCCCCAGAGCTCCAAGACGCGCGCGGGGTGCTGTCCACCAGCGCCCGCCGTCAAAACTGCGAGCCGCAGCGGCGCTCCAGATTCCTTCATTCACGCGGCTCGACATTGGTGGAATATAACGTCACACGAACAGGCTACAGTTATTAATAACATGGATGAAAGAGATTAACAATTTTTTTTTATTCATTTTGAATTAATAATTATTAAATATAAACTCTTAATTCATGTTATTAATATTATGTATGTATGAATTTATTTTATCCTTCTCTGTATTTACATTCAATATTCTACCGAAATAGATGGCTCAGGGCATCAACTTATGTCACTACAGTCCCTCTGACCGGGAGGTCCTAGGTTCGATTCCCAACAGTTGCAGGATTTTCGTCACTAACTTGTCAGCTATGACGAATTCAGTCACTGTCTGGAGAAGAATTCTAGCGGTCGGCTGCTCTGATCAGTTCTCCGTGGTTTCTACGATCAACACCAAGCGAACGCCGGAGCAGTATCGTAACAAACGGGCCACGGAGCGCGCGCGATCTTTCCTACCTCCTCTTTGTCCCATCCTCATCTCATACACACACACACTAATATGCACTACACTCCCACGCATGCTGGGAGACCGGTCGGGGAGCTAGAGCCTGTCCTGGCTAGGGCGGAACCCCGCTGGTGGGAGATAGCCGACAGTAGGTCGGCGCCGGATCTCGTCATCCAGCGGGGAAGACGACTGCCACCTCCCGAGCAATAAACACGCACTACACGTACGGGACTAATGACCAAAGTACTGACGCGCAATCACAATCAATCATTCATTAAATCTTCTGTACATATACTTTTAGGTTTTCCTTTATATATCTTTAAATATCCTTTATACACAACTGAAGATGAAACAAAATTTCTCGAAACATGTTCGCTGAGGTCTAAATTTGATTTAAAAAACAATTAATTGTTGTTTTTTTAGTTCAGTTACGTTTTTGGTAACAACGTTTTATAAGCCGTTTACTGGTGCAAACGGAACTGTGAAGTAAACCTACTTAACCTAGTCAGTGATTGTCTTTTGTCCATTCGGACAGAGGCTCAGCACCCGATAGATTCTCGGGGTTCAGAGGCCCATCCATTCAGGAACTCGCGGTTTCTCGAGATACTTAATCTCCGTGACTTCTCGGAGTATAGTTAAGTAATTCGACTAGCGACGCTGGTTGTGGAAGATTATTAATATTTTGTTATTAACCCATCTATATGAATTTTTACAAGATGTATGAGGTAACCACCGAGTTAACAAATATAAATTACAAATAAAAACAATAATTAATTCCTTTATTATTGTAATGAAAAAGTTAGCAATTACGAAAGTGTTAACGTACTCGTATTTCCAGAACTGCACGCCCTACTCCTCTAAGTGCCGCTAAGGAGTTGTCTCGTTTGGGCCGAACATTGCATTGTTGTCTTGATTGCTGGCACTGAACACTTTGATTTTGGCCGTCATGCGAAGCAGGTGAGATGAAGCTTTTCGATCCATAATCCTAACAATTTGTTACAAATTAATCTCAGTAACATTTACAACTAATGTGCCATGCTAATAGCTAAAATATATTACAAAAGTTAAATGCTTTAATGTACTCTTACAGTCAGAGAATACAGCAGAATAATACTACAGCCAGAGAACACATTCTTTCATACTTTCTCAGCTCATACAGCTGTCTCGTTTCATATTTCAAATCTGTGCTCCCTCTGGTTTCTGTCGCCAACCGAATGCAGGGAAGTCCTCCTTTATTGATATTAGAAAGTCTTTGACTTACTTTAAAATGGACTAAAAAATGTAGTTCACATAACGGAAAAATATATTCTGATATGAAATTATTTCTGAATATGAATAACCTAACCTCCAGACAGTTGAAATTAATACAATACTTTAATAAATCTGTTTTAACCAAATAAAGTGAATGTATGTTTTTAATTAACAATATTTCAACAAGTTTGAAGTCTTTTAATGTTTGTGTGTTGTTAATTACAGTAATAACAAATGACTGTTTAAAAAAATTGTCTGGACGAAACACACGAAATCCTCATTTTATACAGCACCTCAGCAGCTTAGAACAAGGTAAATTGAATCATACACTAATTTCAATCATTTTCATCAAGCTTGGGAATTGCGAGTATGAACTCATTACGGAACGTTTCCTCGTTATTTAGCAAGCTTGTATTTAACACAACCTGACTTTTATACGTAAATACATATGGTAAACCTCAGCAGAAATTACATTTCAATAATTTCAATTTCAAGTCAAATTACTCGACTTGCATAATTCTAACGTCTCAATGTGTACACGTTTAAACTTATATCTGCATTATTGCACAATGTTGATTTTACTGCACCATTTATTTAATACTTGCATAATTGTTTTTCTCGTTACGAAGTATTGTTATTTCCTCTCGCTCAAATCTTATTCTTGCGTGTAGTAAATTACTTTCCTAACAAGTGTAGTCAGAATCCATGTTTTGTGGGCCCTTTATACCAAAAAATCGATTGACGGCAAAACGTCTGTCTGACCGGCCGTCTGTAGAGAACGCTAGCGCCTAAACTGTTCAGACGATTTTCTCCAAAACTGATATAGTACTGGCAATACACATGCGAACTGCAGATGTAAATATATAGCAAAGATGTTGATTATTGTTATAATGAATGAGAGTGCAATACTCATCACTGGACGTAGGCGTGGAGCGAGGCTAATAACCTTTTACTTTTGGTTAAGAGACTGCCATAAGGGTTTGCGGTTTCATTTCTAGTATGTATGAAATATGCTATGGCTGATCATAAGTGATGAATGACGACGAGAGTTGAATGATGAGTGGAAGGGTGGTTCAGTCGGGATACCAGCAGTAGAAGAATCCATAATCCCACAATCTTCTGATTAAATGCTTCATGATGTATGAAGAATAAAAAACGCAGCCTTATGTTCCATTTAAATGTACATACCTACAAAAAAATTTAAACTAATCCCATTTAATATTGTATTAACTCTAGCAATACCAAGATATATAAAGGTCCCTTGAATTATAAATGGCGGAGGGAAGACTCTGGTAATAGTAATATTGGATCAGATTTTTCGTCCAATCTACCTGATCCTTGAGCATGCTGAAACGCAATGCTGAGATGGCCCCTTGTTTTGCTTCTAGAGATAAATGCAACTTCAATGTCTGTGCACGTTTGCGAGATTTCAAAGGGGAATATCGTCGTGGTAACGGCATGTCAAAAAATATTTTTACTTTCTCGTATACGGAGTAAAATATGTAGTCATGTAGATTGTTTTTTAACATTTTAGTAGTTTTCAAGCAATAGTACATGAAATATATGCAATTTTAAAGAATACAAAAAAAACAGTTCTCCAATGTTGCACTTTTGCTTGGTACGCTTAAAAAACACTTAGCTTATAAACAAATTCTGTGGCCAATTTAATTACGCTAAATCCGTCTTTTTATGGCGAGTATGAATATAACTTTTATTTTGTTTTTATATTCTCTTTTAAATGCTGCAACTTGCAAGTCGATATATTTATCAAATAAAGAGGAAACTGATTATATACAAATTATTTTTGAATGTGCATTACGTCGAAATGAATGTTTCTGCTTTTCTATCAAAGGGATGTTGAGCAACCGAATAGCTGTATTATTATTTTTTTCAAAGGCTACTTTTGAAACCGTGAGTTAAAAACTATATGTTTCTCTTATTTACCTATTACTATTTAAAAAAAATAGGGAAACATACTATTAGCTGTTTGCTGTAAACTGTATTGAATTGCATAAATGGAATGTTAAAGTTTTCAAATAAAGAAATATTTATTTTGTGTGTTGAAAGATCACATGAGTAGAATCACACATCACAATATTTACACAAGTATAGAAATTTCTAAATGAACGTACTTTAAGTTAATATTTTCAATTCAATTTAACATTCAATAAGTCAGGATCATCTTCCTAAAACTGTTAATTTGATGATTTCATTGTATAATATTCATATCAGAGCTAAAAGCATCATGTGCTAAATCTACGCATTGTTAATGCATATTTTTAAACAACATTAATATATTTAATATACATTTCGAAATATGCGTTAGAACGGCTGGGAAGGGTCCGCAAATTGTGCCTGAAATGAGCATCTGAAAATTGCACTTCGACTGGAGTTACAAATCGATTGCTAAACGTTAGATCAATTGTTGCTAAAATGATAATTATTTACGGGTCAATTGACAATAATTCTGGACGGAAATCCCCGCTGAGAAATATTTTTTCGTCGTGGCGAACGTGCAGGCAAAATCTCTCCATCGGTAGGGAAATATGACTTATTCCCGCCTCGTACGTAAACAAACTAGCCCCCTCTCCCTGAGGCAACGTCCTTTCCACTCCTTGGGATGTTGCACCAATCACAGACAACTGTGGTTCTACCTGCTAGCGATTGATCAACGCAACCCCCCTGCCCTCCCCAGGCCGAGGGGTGTCCAAGTTTGTCGGCGCGGTGTGGAAGATAGAATTTTGCCGGACATTTTATCTGAGGGAAAGGGTACATAATACGTTTTCCCATTGTACGTCATACACAATTTTGTACCTTTATTTGACGTTAAATAAGTGAAAAAAAAAACAAAAAGACAAAATATTTCAAAATTTTCCAAAATACACTGTAACAACACAAATTGTAGCAAACACTTGTGAAAATGGCTTAATATTTCAAACATAAAGAACATATAAAAATCAACCATGATTTTCAAATCCCTAAAATATTAAAATCATAAAAAAGTAAAAAATCTGTGGGATTCGGTTACCCTCAAGGTTATGTTAGGGTAAAGCTCAGATCTTATGTAATTTCTTCGAAAATATTAAAACCATTCAATTAAGTAAAGAAGAAAATATGAAAATTAAAAAGCCAGATCACGAAAAAATCCTGTGAAATCATTAAAGTAACAAATAACACCAAATCCAGTAAACGAATTTAAAATTTTAATCTTGAAAGCTAATAAGCTTAGATTTAATAATGCCTACAGGTGATCGAATGCCATTAAAATAATTATAAAAATAAGTCCAGGACTTCCCTTGCAATTAACATTAAAAATAACGAGGAGATGAATATAATACATTTGCACTTTGCTATATGAAATAGTAGATTGTAAAAACGCGAGTTTACCAACACAATAGTTGTGGGTGTGAACAGAAATGTTTTTAAAATATACACGAAATGCTTTTTAACGTGCTTGCCAAAAGAACTCGTCCATTTGACAATTCCAAAATATAATTTGCGGAGTGCTTTTTTAATTTGAAGAACCTTCTCACATACTGTAATAATTATTATTTGGAATAAATTGAAATTTAATACCAAACAACAAATAAATTAATTAAAAATTCAAAAGAACCGGGCAGAAAGCGCAAATGTTTTGGAGGTGAAAAAATTGATTTAAAATTATGAACAGAACTGATAAACTCATTTAATAATGTGAAAATTTTCTTTGAAAGGGTTTGAAGATATACTTGCAGAAACGCAAATACAAGTTGCTTGGCTACTTATTATTTTCATCACTTACAGTATCTATTTATTAATTCTTGAAATTGTGATGTTTATTCTGTTGAAAACATAACTATCATTTATTTTATGTGATTTGATCCGATGCCAAAACACCCTTTAAGCGCTTTCGACAAAAAGCATGTTGGGTAGGGTTAACTCTCTTTAAATATTCTTTCAGTTATGTGCATTGCTGGTTTATTTTTTTTAGACTGCAATGAGTTATATCGTATGTAAAGGTGTCGGTTTTCCAAAGTAGTATAAACATACTTCAAAATGAACAACTATTCGAACGGATCTGGGACTGACAGATACCACACAGGAGAACAGCAAAACATACTGGAATTTTGTTTTGACAACTTTTTTTTAAAAAAGCACATTCAGTTTAACCACCCAGATGTGTAACGTGTCCAGAGAGCTTAAATATTTAAACAGAATGTATGGTATTAAAACTAACACGAGTATTTTTTACGTTGAAACCCACATTTTAAAGAGCCAAGGATAGACGCTCACATGAAGTTCAATGACAGAATAAGACTTTCCATTTATTGTTGTATTATTTCATAATCAAAGAATCCACTGTTTGGAGATTACCATAAATTATGAAAATTGTTTAAAAATCGTTCGATAAAACTCATAAAATAATTCCAGAAGAACAATCACTTCTAACGGGACATAATGGAGAGATCAGTAGAAAATTACATCGACTATATTTAGTACAAAATTAAAGACTACTTACGTTAAGTGGGACTTCCATCTATTCTCAATTAAGAATTTCAACGGGGTTACAAATTCCCAACTTGGAAATTTCTAAGCGGCGGACAAACAATCAGCGTTAGCGTTAGTTAGAAGAGTAAACATCGTTAGTCTCCTTCACAGCTTACATCTCAGGCGCCAAGTCTTATAAGGAAGGCCACTCGGTCGCTGCGAAGTCTAGAAGTTGTAAGCAGCGGGACTCTGGAGCGTTACAGCGAAAAGAAAGAAAAAAAACAAGGCCAGAAAAAATAAATATCGGTGTCATTTCGCTAAGTGATCGACCGCCGTCACGTCCAGGTAAGTTTTTTCCTGCGTCAGGGAAGGACGATCTCTGAACGCACGGAGGAGCAGAAAACGCGGCTAATCCTGTCACGTGGCGCACCTTAGGCGGTAGCCGTGTGTTTTATCTAAGGTCCCGTTCAACCCTAAAGTTTCTCAAAACATCAGTGAAGATTCTTCGTGAAATTCTCGGGCAGTTACCGAGAAAACTCTTTGAAATAAACGGTAATAATTTAAAAATAAAGGTAATAATTAAAAAATATATTTATAACATTAAAATGTCGGATCGTATCATTATCATAGGTAATACCACGAATGCTTTGGATATTGTCGATAAATTCCCGACTCTAAGGGGATTTATCTGAGCAAGCACGAGTGGTATTTAATAGGACTATTCCACGAGTGAAATTATGTCCAAAAGAGTTCCAAATTGCACCAAATATTGAAAATAACTTAAAGCTATGATTAAATGAAAGAGGTTATGTTATACGCTGTTTATTAGGCCTCTACATAGCAATCGATGTATACAACCTCCTAAGATGGAAGAGTCGCTGTTTATGATTGGCCAGAAGGGAGAAACGGTAAGAAAAATCGGATAGAAAAAGCGAAAAACATTTTGTGATATACCGTCCTAATTGGGCCAATTTGTGTGTATAGTTAAACACTATTGGCTTTAACTTCACGAGTGGAATAGTCATTGTAAAGATTGCACTTATCGGTTTGCTGGCAACATTTAAAGCAATAATATTTATATAAATTATTTAAAGTATCTATTTGAAAAACTTGAATACTATTTGTAGGAATTCGGAATGGCCAGTTCACTCAGATGGCCAGCTATAACGTTCCAGCGTATTTGCAGGGTCAGAATACTAAGGTGCAAGTAATTTTCAAGATTGGATATGATAAATGGATACTTTGGACTTCGATTGTAATTTTTGTTGATTTTGGTTGAAACTTTTGATAATAAACAAATCAGCAATTAGAAAGTCTCACTTCTCTTTGTTTACTACCACTTACGTGAAGAGATCTTTGAAAATGTGTCATCGCACTTATAACCGCACGATATTTTACATACCAAGTTACATAAGAAGCTTTTACCAGGAAGATATGTATTCAAGGATGATTAAACAATGTTATCCTGTGAAACAAGCACGGCATTGGCACATTCGGATATTTTCTACTGTTGCGGCGCACAGACCCTCAACATTCAGAGCGGCTGAGCTGGTTCACGGCACCCACTGCAGTGGTCGGGAGTTTCTAGGATTGAAGTGCCCACAAAGGCAGGATTTTAGACACTAACTAAATAGCTAGAGCGAATTTAGACGCTATTTGGCGGAGATTTCTAGCGGTCGGCTACTCTGAATACTAGGAGAATGGCAGAGCAGCGCCACAACAAACGGGCTACGGATGGCGCGCGATCTTTCCTTCTTCTTCCTTGCTGTATCCTCAACCTTTACTTCTTCACACTTACTCTTACATACACAACATCACCACTCATATGCAATTAGGGAGACAATTAGGGAGCTTAGAGCTTGTGAGATCCTTGGATAGGGAAAACCCGACGTGTAGTTCCGCGCAGACGGGCAAGTTACGATGTGTAGGTCGGCGCTGGATCTCGTCATCCAGCGGGCGAAGAACATCGCCACCCCCGAGATAAAAACATGCATTATACATACGGAACTACCATATCGGTGGGTGCGCTCGGAAGTATCAGTCAAAGCAGTCAACGTTATTCATTCTCGTCCGACGAAAATGCATTTAATGTAATAAAAGTACTGAAACAATAGTAACTAGAAATGTCATTATTGTAAATGAGACGATCGTTGTATTATTGCTGCCAATATTCTTTATGCTTTAGAATATGCACTGCTTTCTCGTAGAAATTTGAGATACATCAAAAAGTTCTTTGGAGATATTCCGAAATCGAATAAACTCTCATTGTAGGCAGTGCCAAAAATACCCACTTCATATTTAGGTCTAAATCGTTAGTTTAATACTTCCCAATTATTCACGACGAACAATAGAATTTAATTTCATTTCACATTGAGTTTTATTTGTCTTCGTTTTGAAAGCAAACTTATTTTCTAATTACATCAAACCTTTCCTCTTTGTTTGCAACTCATTATTACGTCGATATACGCTATATGAAGCCATTTTGTGAAATGCGCAATATTATATGAATTCACCCTACGCAGTTTGCCTGAAGCTCTCAGAAAGCCACTCCGCCAACGTTGGTGTTAGGGAACTGTAACTTTTTCTCCCGTTGACTAATGCATTTTACATCATCAAAGAATTTAAAAAGCCACAGTCCCCAAGCGAGTGCTCTTTGCCATTTTCTATTCGAGAATGGAGAAAGTTGCAGTAGAAACTTATAGAAGCTAAATGAAAATAAACCTTTTGCTTTTGGCGGGCACAGCAATAATTTGCTCATCAGTTTCTAGGTTATTTCTAGCAGAAAATATTATAGCAACTGACGTTGGAGTTAAGATATATTATTATCTGCCAGCGACCTTCACAATGATTGCTTTGTATGGGCTTTTCTTTAACGTTCAAAATGAAAAATTAATTTGAGAAACATTAAAATTCACATCGGTGTACCACTGTTTGCAAAGGAACGAATATATTACTGTAAATTGTACTTCTACTGATTGCGCAATTAACACCGCAAAAATTCTATGACATTTATTAATTCGCTAATCATTTTATGGAAAGTGAGACGACGTTGCAAAAAAACAAATTTTGATGAACATGTCCGGTGCGCGGTATACGTGCACAGTAAGCTAACGAATTTGGTCGGAAACATACATTGCAATCCGCAATTATTCATGCAACACACGAAATGAAATTATCGAGTGTTGATCACGTTCCTGAGAGGTTTCATTGCTACATTGAAGTGCATGTTTGAGAACAGTGGTTACACTGATAATGCGTGTACAAACCACACGTGAATTATTCGACACATATATTTTCGTAAATATTGTTTTCGTAAACTATTTGATTCATTTCAAGTTCGTTCTTTAAAGTACATTGTATTACGAATATTTTTTCTGAAATAATCGAAAGGAAATGCATCAATAATTATATACTACGAATTCGAACTCTTAATCCAGATTATTTCTATAATGAGTATGAAGAGTGTTCACAATTTCTTAAGTAATTGTAATGTTTTCGTTTGCTCTGAAAAATATAGTTTTATCTTGCAATATTAAATCTGTGGAATATTTAGCATTATTTTCTGAATTTTATATATTCTGTTCGTTGCTACTGTTTAATGTGCGAAATAATGCAATAAATATTTGAACTAATAAAAGCGACCAATTCTACCATTTGGGATCATAAACTGTTAGAAAAATAATAAAATAATAAACTTTATAGTCAAATCATTCGTTGGGAAAATATACTCACAAAGTTTCTTGTATTAATTTCCAAAAATTGGTGATCGTTGTAATGTTAACATACCTCTTTGTAACGGTCAATAAAAATTCTGTGACAGAAATATTCTTAAGAAAAATAAAAGTCATTCTTGTAAAATTCTGAACGGGCGAATGAGTTTATCAGTGATTTTGAGAAATCAGGCTGATTGGATATGATGCATTTGATTTTATTTATTACTATAAACAGTAAAAACTAATTATTACGGATGGAGAGAGGTGAAATCTTTAAACGTTTTCCCAATCTCCAGAATCCCAACTCCATTATTGCTATTGCTATACTGAATTATAATCCTTGTTGGAAACATTTGAAAACTAGAAATGCTTGTCCCTGTGTAATAGAAAACTGCGTCAGCAAACGGACTACAGATTTTATTTTATTTTATTGCATTGCTGAGAAAATACAACTATTCTTTCATTCTATCCGTATCTAGCGAAATGAGCAAGCAAAAAACACTTAATAAAGGTACGTTTACAATCCGGAAGCAAACCAAGGGACTTTCAGAGCATTTTCTCAATGGATAAAATGGAAACTGTTTGACAAACCTTATCGAGAAGGAGTACTTCCAACTTTCAATTCCTATTCTGTGAGGCCTGTCAGTTATATCCCTAACAACGCTCCCTAACGCTACAACCTCAGAGATGGGATGCTTTCGCCGATTAAGGTCACACGACTTCCTCTACTACTCTGTGAGGTACTTTATTCACAAGAACATATTTAATATCAAGGAAATGCAAATGCAATATGTTGCGAGCCCATAGTTTCTTTGCCGTTAATGTTCGTCGAAAGTAATTTAGTAATCTCACTATACATGTAAAATATACGTCTAAAATATTTTTAAACGCCAGTTCATTTTATTTCCTTTAATACTCATATATTTTCTTAAATCAAATTATATTTAATTTAAAAAACTTGTGAATAATGATTTACCAAGAAAGAGGCTCGATACCTAACAGCCTAATTTATTTTAAATCCACCATTACACATAACTTATGTAATGTTGAAATTGCGCGTACAGGTCATACAATGCAAGCCTATATTTTATGTTTCAAAATTGTAATCAATATTGTAACATTTAAAAAAATTCAAAACAAATTATTCTTAAGATAAGTGTAATATGGAGGACACGTTTCACTTTTCACGTAAATCAGTTTTAACAGTTCGATGATGATCCTCAAATTGGCATATCGACAATGCAATTTGCATATCGCCCTGCATTACTGCAGCAACTTATGCAAGATTTGAGCTAGCGTATGGATGAAGGTCTGATGATGAACCATGCACTGAGTATTTCTTTGTCAATGACGTGTAACCAAAGTACAGAGATCGATTATGATTCGCATACAACAGTGTCTTTCAAGGTTGCTGCAGGAAGCATTTCCTGACAGCTGGCAGTGCCCACAGTTTTATGAGGTACGAGGTTGTTTAATAAATGAAGGACAAGAGTAGTATGGACGATATATGAGAGAGAGAGAGAGAGTGAGAGAGAGAGAGAGAGAGAGAGAGAGAGAGAGTAGAAGTGTGGATTGAAGCGAAATAGATGAATTGCCAATCTACGACCCTATTGTTCAGTGCAGGAAAGGCTTGTGGAAAGGTGAAGGATACCAAAAGTTCCTACAATGTCCAATACAAATCCTAATGGTGAATTACCCTAAGAAGATATCTATATAGCATGCAATTAATGAGTGTCTTTCAATATAATTTCCGAGTGCAGCTGTTTCATTAGAAAGCTTATCATTTACCCGAAACGTTTTGTTTACGCATCAGCCAAGTCTGCATCATCGACCAGCCAGTACCGCTCAGTTATAGATATGTGAACCAAAAACTCATCAAAACGCAAAAGTGGACGCTTGACCTCAAGCTAAAAACGAAAATGATTTTTTATTAATGGAATATTCCACAAAGAGCGAACATTCGGCATATCCGTTCAAACTTGAAATAAGTAACTGAATCCTAATTCACTTGTTGAGCATCAATGTAGATATTCTCTTCAACTTCATATTTTTTATATAAATCTGCAATCTGCAAATGATTTTAATGACTTTTAAAACATATTATGGCCGAAGTATGTATCTTACCATATTACACCCATGGTATAAAAATACATAATCGAATTTTACGGTTTCAAATTACCTATTGCATAGATAGGATAGAAAATTTAAACTTTAAAGTTATCACTTCATAGTTTTAAAGTAACATTTCGATGCATAAAGGATATAGCCGAATAAGGCGTTGAAAAGTGCCCCAAAAACAAATCCATAGTCGCGATGCCCATATGAATGAGCATACAAAATGCCGTTGATTCCCAAAAATCAGCCTCCTAGAGCAATATATTGCAGAGATCCAACGACAAACGTATTTTTCATGTTTTATTTTTTCTCATCTTCTACTGCATGTATCAGGCAGAAAGAAATTGCAGAGGCAGGTAAACAGTTGAATTCGAAGGAATTTTTGTCAACCAATTTTCACGCCAAATTAATATACAAACAAATTTTTTTGAAACTGATTTTCGGCGTGATAACGTTGGAGTAGTCACAATTCCCTCCCTCCCTAGAATGTGTCTTATATCATTTTATAATATAATTTTTCAGATTTTTAAACAATATGGACGATAGTTAAAAATTGAAACCAATTTTATCAATTTAAAAATTTGAAATTCGCGAAAATTGTGACGAAATATTTTTTTTCACCAAAATTTAAACAATTTATATCAAACTTATTGAAAGGTCTCTGTTACCAGAATGATTTGCAAAATTTGGCTAAATTTTTTTCATTTATGAGGAAAGTATTTATATTATCGAAATAAAACCATCAAACCCACTTATGTTTTTAGATTTATGTATAGTTTGTAATTCAAATTATTCCGTTCTAGGCATATTAACGATTTATTAATTAATATTTCTCAATGTATCTGTGCAGCAGATAGCCCTAGGAGGCTGATATTTTTCTGAAACTATGGCGTTTTTATTCTCTTTCATATGAGCATCGCGATTATCGATTGGTTTGGGGGCCACTTTTCACCGCGATATTCGGCTATACCCTTTGCAACGATACAAAAATATCAATTTTATGCAACCCGCAATGCACCACAGCACTGCGGGAAGATGAATATTGGAGCGAGCAGGGAGGGCGGTGCAGAACGATGAGAGGGACGGGGCCGTTCGGGCAGAAGGGTGGTGCAGAGCGAGGCGGGAAGGTGCAGGATGGGGTAATCCACGATGGGGTAGACCAAGGCAAGGAAGAGCAAGGCAGACAAAAGCAAGGCGGGAACGAGAAAGGCGGAGACAAGAATCGTGGGAAGAGCACGGCGGGGAAGAGCACGGCGGGGAAGAGCACGGCGGGGAAGAGCAAGGTGGGGGAGAGCATGGTGGGGAAGAGCAAGGCGGGGAAGAGCAAGGCGGGGAAGATTGAAGGAGGTAGAAATAGGCTCTGGTGTGCAGGGTGAGGCATGGATGTAGAATTACGTCTATTTTTCACTAGATCTTGAGTTTGTTCCTTTTCCTTTAAGGTGAATGATTCTGATTAAAAAATACCATAGCAATGCCGGATAAATAAGCTACCAGGAAAGTTACACATTTAACAGTTACATACCAATAAGACGCGGGTACCAACGCATTTTTTCTCTATCTTAGTTTAAATAAGGAATTATTGATTCATGGGTTATCAATATTATTACTAAACCCTTAGAGATAGTTTAGTCTTTCAATGATCATGAGAAGTTTACTAAAATGAATTGCAACTGTTACCATGCGTAATAGCTTTGTAGAAAATGTCAAAAAATCGTGTACAATTTCCATAAGTTCGCAAACAAACACACAAAAAGTTCACTCGCGACAGTCACCCGGTGTTTCTTCTGATCGTCCGGCAGCAGCTTGAGAACAAACTTGGCACACACCTTCCTCATGTCCAATTTATCGGTTACGAGTTTGTGTAAAGTTGTTTTGGGAATGTTGAGAGTTTCCGCAATCATATGAACACTGAACCGACGTTCAGAATTAGCAGATCGTGCATACGGGCCAAATATTCGTAGGTTGTGCTGATTGAAAGCCCTCCTGCGCGGGGGTTCGTCGACAACCTCTCTCCGACCTTCCTTTAACACTTTTAACCCCTTGGAAACTTGAGAATATAATAGAGCATTGGCCTCATAAGCTTGATGAATCAATTGGTGGGTGTTCGCAAGAGATAAGTTGAATTTTGAACCCACATTTACGTTCTTGGATGATAAATACATCAAATTCATAAAATCTGAATTCGCGTGAATAACTGTGGTCTTTGCGTTGCGATCTCATTACTCTGCTGTCTCTGCTCTCATACACTCTTCACAGTGATTTTCAAACGCTCTTTGTTTTACAATCTCTCCCCCACACACAGACACGAATAAGATAAAGGCATTAGGCAAGAAAATAACTACTCCGCAATTATCACTTTGCACCCGATTTCGTACGGTGGAACCATCTGCATCTGTAAACAAAGTCACCGCACCCCAAAAGTACCGCGAGTACTGTAAAGCGATTGCAAATGTTTTTCGGCCCAGGATGAGCTCATGAAGACTGCCCGAGCACTCGGTGACATCGCTCAGAACAAGAGGAATGAAAGCGAAGTGTTGCGTATTGTATGTTTCGCGTACGTCGGACAACAGGCTTCGGAAGAAACTGAGAATAGATTTGAGAGGCAAACATATTTCGTTGTAGTGGATCGTATCGACAGAATTACGACAATAAAAGCAAATTACAAATTTGGCAAATTTTTATTTGTCAATGCATAAGTTATTCGAACAGTTTGTAGGAATTTTCGATAGTCTTCCTCATATTGTCCGTAGTAAAAATATATCAAAATTAGATTGATAATAAGGTCTTAAATATCTTGAGATATTTACCCACAGTTAGTTAAAACCCTAGGAACATAAATGGTGTTTTGCTGTTGACTGAAGTGCTGTGAACTGCGTTGATCTGCATTTCAGCGCATTGAAGTACAGTGCAGTTAAAATTTATTTTTCTTATTCACCTGGAACCACAATTAGCAATGAAAATTACAGCTAAGATCTAAAGAAAACACAGAAGACTCGCGGAAAAAAGTGCTATGGTTGGATCACGAAGAGTGTTTTTAATAATAAAACGCTGGGAGACCGTACCGCGAGTTCACAGTAAGAACAGAGATTGGAGCAACTGCCACATACGCCATCGCATTCCGATCTTCAAAAAAGCGGTTCCCATCTCTTTAAGGGGCTTAAAAGAGTTCCTGGGAGGCCAACATTTCAGCACATCGAAGAGCCAGAAGTGAAGAGTGCTGTCCGAAAATTGTTGCGACGCAAAGTCAGGCCATTTTATGCTAAAGTTAGTCGTGAGCTTGTAAATCATTGAGACAAATGCGCAATAAAAATAGAGAATTACATAAAAAGTGAGAACACTTAAAATAAAATATCTTTTGTTTAATTGTTGCACCAAAATGTTACGATGTGAAACGACCCTCGTGTTATTGATATCTAACGTTTTTCATTATTACTATTCCTCGTGCACAGATTTACTACATACCACAAGTGCTTTGGAAATTCTCAAATAAAATCACTCGCTTCGCGGCCCGTGAATGCAGAGCTAATTTCCAAAGCACGTGTGGTATTGCGTATCGTAAACCTTTCGAGAAGCGGGAATTTCCCAAACTGTGAGTTCCTGTTCTATGGCACGAAAGCCTGCAACGGGCTTCGAACGACGAGCGGTGACCTAGTCTCTCACCCGAGGGATAAGGGATTTGTGTGGGTAGCACAAAGACATCCCTTTATACTGGTTTTCATAACCTTAGGGTGGATTTTCTCATCGCCACACAGCAAATGATACTAGGACATTTGTAAGGAATGCGCACAGATATAATTTGTCGTAGTCGGGAATCGAACCCGGCGTTGCACCGTGGAAAGCGAGCACGCTAACCAACGAACTACCGAGAGAGGTTAAAATGTTAGAGAACATCCCAGATTTCCCAGGTGTGATGGAGCACCCTTTAACCCGGGAGGGGCCGCATGGAAAAATTTGAACCACAGGCCTTATTATTTTATGTCAAGTTTTGTTCAAGTACATTGTATAATCTTGTGATTTTCAGTACCTTTCCTTTAATCTTTTATCTGAAATATCCATTACGAATCACATAATTGTAGGCTGCCTGCCTATTCTCATAAATTTATTTTACATCGCAGGCGTCTGTCGTCTCGAAAAGCCCCCGTGCGGCACCTTACGTTAGATCCGCAACGGAGTCGTCGAGTGCATCGCACGCAAAGACCTTGGGATAACCTGTATTTCTTACGACACAATCCAAATAAGCTCTATCAGCTTTCAGTAGGATAAAACACGTAAGCGCTGAAATATATTAATTCATAATGTTGGAAGAAAACCCTGAAATGACTCACGGGTTGCGTACTAGCTTTCCGTGGTGCTCTTCCGGTCTCTATTCCCAGTCTGTGCAGAAATATAGTTGTAGCTTTCCTTTAAAATCGTATCAGTTTCTGCAGCTGTGTGACGAAGAAAAGCTCAGGCAGGCGAAGTTTTCTAGTATCGGTGATAAGAATCCCTTTTTTTCCACATGGCACTCTTATCCCCAAACATGGGAATTAAACTACGTCCAGGACCGAGGGACATTGTTAGTTAGTCAGCAAAGTCGGAGGATCAACCTAAATGCCAAAAACATACATATTAGAATACCTCTGCAACGAAAAAAATTGTGGGCTCGGTTTTCTCCCAAGCGACCCGTTATGCTCGCTGACAAGACGCGACCTTTCCCGGGCCCAAGCCAACCATTCACGCGCGAACGGTCCTTTCCCCCGCCACGCCGACCCGCAACCGCGCCAGCCTGTGGACGGCCACGTCCCGCGTGCCGACGCTCAACCCTGCAAGTGGTGGCGCTGTACCACGTGCCGGCGCTCTGCTCTCCTATTGGCAGCCTTGTACCGCCTGCCGGCATTCAACCCTGCCAGGAGCGAAGCCATACCGCGAGCCGGCGCTCAACCCTGCCACTGGCGGCGCTGTACCGCGTGCAGGCGCTGTGCTCTACCAATGGTTGCGCTGTACCGCGAACCGGCGCTCCACCCTGCCAGTGGCGTTGCTCTACTCCTTCCCCAGTGGCTGCGCCGTACCGCGTACCGGCGCTCTACTCTGCCAGTGACGGCGCCGTTCCGCGTACAGGCGCTCTACCCTACCAGTGGCGAAGCCGCACCGCGTGCCGGCGCTCTACTCTCCCAGTGGCGACACCGTTCCGCGTGCCGGCGGTCAACCCTGTCAGTGGCGGCGCCGTTCCGCCTGCTGGCGCTCTGCCCTCTCAGTGGCTGCGCCGTACCGCGTGCCGGCGCTCTACCCTCCCAGTGGCGACGCCGTACCATGTGCCGGCGCTCAACCCTGCCAGTGGTGGCGTTGTACCGCGTGCCGCGTGTGCGAGCGTGAGTGCGTCCGCGAGAAAAAAAAAGAATTCGCGCGAGTGCGAGGCTATTGATCAGCGCGCGCGCGTGCCTGCGAAAGGGCGTGATCTAGGGCCCCCGCGGGGGCGACGCGAAGCGACGCGGCGCGGCGCGATGTGGGAGTGGAGCACAACGGGGCGGGGCGGGGGTGAGCGGTACCACAATCGCAAGGGAATTAATAGAGCGCGTAGCCTGACACTCCCTTCCCGCAGCCCGCGCACTGAGTTCCGTTCACAGCGCCCCTCCGATCGCAACTGCGTCCGCCATTCTTCGCGCTTTGCATCGAGTTGTTCCGCTTTCACGTGCGCGGTCCCCAATGGGCACCATTCCATGTTCTCGTCAAACATGGTCATTTTTTTATTCTTTGTCATTCTCTCACTTCGGACTTACATCTGTTTAGCCAGAATCTCCTCTTTCAGTGATCGATTGTTGGTATTTCCGTGCGCGTCAACTTAAGGTCACGAGTCCCGTACTTACGTAGTGCATATTTTAATCACGGTGGCTGTGTTCTGTCCCCGGGATGACGAGATCCGGCACAGTCCTACACGTCGGCGTGCGGTGTTTTCTCCTACCAGGTATGTCCCCTGATCCTGACTGATCTCCCAAAGTTTGTGGTAGTGCAGTGTATGTAAATGTAAGGAGTATGGATAGGACAAGGAAGAGGAAGGAAAAATTGCACGAGGTTTACAGTCTGTTTGTTAAGAAACTACTCGGGCATTCTCCTAGTTTTCAAAGAGAAGAAACCACGAAAAACTACCGATCAGACCGGCCGGTTGCTAGCATTCTCCACCAGCCAGTGGCTGAATTCCACATACCTATCTAGCTGCCCGACAACGTCGGGTCCGAGGCACTATATCCTCCCCGCCAGAGGCACTGCAGTGACATTAATTGAATGAATTGATATTTTAGCCACGTAGTCTGGTGAAGTATCTCGTTTAAAGCCCAACATGTACATCAATTTAAAAGCGAATCTAAATTACAACTTTGTTTTTTGTATATTCACATTTACCGTAACCTGTTCTTCTATCTGAACTAGCATTGTTACACTTAAATGTTACCTATTTTAATTGCCTTTTGCACTCGTATGTTGTGACTAAAGTCCTGAATTAAGCTAATGAAAAGAGTAGCCTGTTAATTCGCACATTAGCAACATGGAGCAGTTGAAGCTAGCTGTATGAATGGCGTCATTTTAGACTTCAATGTGCCAATGATGAAATTAGGCACAAAAGATTGTCTGAAGAACGGCGATTGTCCTAGAGTGAGACGTCTTATGTGTGCACAAAACGTATTGTGGCAAAAAGTTGGGTTGCAAATTACGCATCGCAATGTGACTGGCCTATCATTCATAAATATTGAACAGATTCAACATTATGCTTTAGATACGTTAGTATGCTAATTTACATTCTATTCACATTGATAGGGACAGTTGTTTCTGAAGAAAATGTTTCTTGAACAGTTGGTATTACCACCAGTTCATCACTAGCGTATAATAGTGCAGTAGGATCAGTTTCAATTCAAGTTTAAAAAAAAATTTGAGCATTACATTATTTCAAAGCCCCGATAATCGTAGAATCCTGTAATGCAATTGATACAGCTACTCCAAATAATGAAAACAAATTATGAGTAAAACAAATAGGACTATCACGAAATATTCTCCGTTTTTCATGGACAATAATTTCATCAGCATTTACAACTCTCCAGAGGGTCTCGGTACGAGGTCTCACGGGATAAAATTCCACCGTGAGCCCGGCTGTTGGGAGTCCTCCCCCCCCCCCCGCACGTTCCGCGGTCAAACTACGGCGGAATGCAGAGGCGACTAGTCGCTCTCGACCTGGCTTAGCGGACAGACGTCCTCTACTCTCGCTCCAGTGCCAACGCGATAAGCTGCCTTTACAACGGCAGCGCTACGAATTTCTTTTTTTATATTCTGTTATTTTTCTAACAATATCCCTAGGGCGTATTAGGTATTGAATATCGAGGAGTTCTCCTTTAAAATATTTAGTGTATAGATACAGGAAGTAGTTTTCTTTGAATAGAGTTTTTTTCTGGCACATCATTGCACTTTATCTCGATCGGCCAGAGGCTCGGTGCCGTTAGTAACCGGGGTTCCCAAGCGGTCACCCATCCAGGAACCCTCGGAGTCTCGATATACGTAACCTCCTTTACTACAGGGAGAATATTGATGCAGTTCAGCTACTAACGCTGATTCTTCTCACTTCTTACTCTCGAATTCCTAATTAGCAAGGAAGTGTGCCCAAGTGAAATTCAACCACGGTGGCACTATTCTCCATTAAATCTGATAATCCACATGAACCGTTTTGGTACATGTGCTGTATCCCATTTTCACAGATAATTTACCGCAAGTAGACCACATTATAACTGTAATATATGAAGATGATACTGTAATCATTGCGTCAAACGACGTCCCAAAGAATTATTATCAACGATGAAAAGTCCTCTAAATAATCTCTCTCTAGTTCAAGACCTGTTTGAAAACAAACGAAACCCATCTGTTCGAGGAACGTTTACTTTAAGAAACAATATATATATATATATATATATATATATATATATATATATATATATATATATATCCCTATGAACATCAATAATATGTATCTGCACCAAGTAGAATCAGTTATGTATTAGGCACGTATCCTGTTAGGCGATTCATATTAAAATACATTCAAACAATGACAAAACAAAATAAAGATCTGACTACGAAAACTGTACTGAATAATACACGGCAACTTCTTTCTCCCTCTGAAAAAAAATGTACAGAAATTCGTTATCAATCCAGTGTAGACTTAATGCCCCGACGTTGAATGCTATGTTAATCACTCCAATGCATTCTACTAACATACCAGACCAAAGTCCTAACAATTCTATTCACGCTCCACGGTATACTTCCAATAATATTTTGCATAATGAATTACAGATTCCAACAGTGCTTGAAACTGTTACAATCTAGATCAGAAACCACCAAGAGAGTCTCCAAGATCAGTAACTGCTTGGTCGTCAACATTCTCAACAACAGCTAAGAACTAAGTAAACTAAAAGATACGAATTATAACACATGCAATGAATGTAATATTTTTGTCAACATGTATTTATTATCAACAGCGATCATAGTATTATTGGCATTCAGAATATCTATCGAAGGTTGCACTTTCTACGTATTAATTATGTATGTGATATATATTAACTATTGCACAGAATAAACAAAAAGGAATATAAAAGGGCAGTTATAAAAATATACTAAGAGCAGTAAAGCGTATAGCAGTCCAGGAATGCTATTCTACAGACAGAACGAGACACCTGCTACAAAAAACATTTCCACGTTCCG